>SZWC01022907.1:11591-28273 GCA_023375785.1 Penium margaritaceum
GACAGACAGACAGACAGACAGACAGACAGACAGACAGACAGATAGACAGACGGACAGACGTTGACAGATGAAAGGTATGGTTGGAAGGATAGGCAAGCAGAGATGACTGGCAAGTGCAAAGGCCAGCATGGCAACCGCGCACTGGGGGCCATACCCACGCGCCTTTCAGCGACCAACAGACTAGCCGTCAAATGGTCAGCAAAGGGTAAGAATAGGAAGGGGCTAGAAAGACGGACAGGCTGGCAATTCAATGCATGGGCGAGCAGTGGTCGGAGCAGACGGCAGACGGGCAGCCAGGTGGACCAGCCAATGGGGTGGGCGAGCAGGCAGGTGGGCGAGCAGGCAGGTGGGCGAGCAGGCAGGTGGACGAACAGAGAAGTAGACAAACAGACAGGTGGACAAACAGACAGATGGACCAACAGACAGATGGACGGACAGACAGATGGAAAAACAGACAGGTGGACGGACAGGTGCAAGAACAGACAGGTGGACGAATAGATAGATGGACAAACAGACGGATGGACGGACAGACAGGTAGACAAGCAGACAGGTGGACGGACAGCAACAGGCAGATGGACGATCAGACTGGTGGAGAAACAGACTTGTAGACAAGCAGAAAGGGGGACATTTATGAGGTGAGGGGGGGGCTCAGACGTGCGGACAGATTCACAGGCGGAAGGATAGACAGGCAGGTAGAGAGAAACGCATGAATGGGTTAATCAGCGGCCGTGGATGCACCGCTAGCAGGATGAGAAGGGATGGAGGCAGATAGGAGGGAGAAATCTAATGGCACTGCAGTCAGTGTCCACTTTGTCCATAATGGTGCGGAAGCTTCGACCCCACGATAAGTACGTTGCCTTAGGATGGGGCAAATCTCATTATCGATTTCATCAAGGAAAATGGAGACCACCAGCTGATTCAGCAGCACAAACAAGAGTTGAACTGGATGTCCATCCGACAGTCGCACGCCGCAGTTAGGCGTNGCCTCATATCGGCCACTTCACCATTGACGCAAAAACCGCTTGCCATGGGGGAGGGGGAGGGGGGGATTCAAACAGCGCAGGCGGTTTTGCATCCACCTTGCAATGCAAGGCTTACCATGTTTTCCCTCTCGCCCGCACTAGCACTCCCTCATCCAGCTAAGCACGCACCTGGATGCTTCTGGTGGCGAACTCGACGCCGATGGTGGACTTGGACTCGAGGCAGAACTCGTTGCGGGTGAAGCGCGAGAGCAGGTTGGACTTGCCGACGCCCGAATCTCCTATGAGCACCACTTTGAACAGGTAGTCGTACTCGTCGTCCTGTTTGTGCGCCATGCTCCTACGGCTCTTTGTCTGCTGTGGCTCAGGAGGGGGAGACCGTGACACGCGCAGATCGGACTCGCCCCTGCCAGCTGGAACAAATCAGAGGCGAATGCTGGGCTAAACAGAGGTGAGACGGGGGCGGATCGCTGAAAGGTAGCAAGAAAGTGGCCCAAAGTGTACAGATTGACGGGGAGGAAATCGGGCACTAGAGGGAGCCAAAGAGAGGGCGCTGTCGATTTGTGAGCAGATGGGCTCGCCGTGAGGCACCGACGGCAAGACGCACATGCAGTGCGACGCTACTTTCTGAGAGGTGGTCAACTGAGGTGAGTTTGGGAGGAGGATGCTGTGATACGACCAGGTGCGAGAGCAAGCAGGGGAGGCCGCCTCTGGACCAAGTCCGCTGGACAACCGACACAGGAATTACGCAGCAATCTCGATTTTTCGAGAAATAGAGGGAGTTTATACACTGCAAATGATCTATTGCGAACCCATATCATATCTACGTTGATATGGTAAATGGCTGTCTCGTTCCGGGTCTCGGTAATCCCACCCCGATTTCTTCGGAAGCTACACCTCAGAAAAGAAAACTCGCCAGGCGTTGTGGGCGGAAGAATTAAGCGCGGGGCGCAGAACGACGGCAGATCACCTGGAAGATGCGCACGCTAACCACATTGAGGATTTTTTTCCTGTATCTTGCTCGTCACCGCGAGGGGGCAATGCGTCAAACCCGTTGTCCGGGTGAATGCAATTTAGGGCAGAAGACTTCTGTATCCAGTTTTCGGAACAAAATAGCTCATCCCCCCGTTATGAAGCGAGAAATAACCTAGTTACCAAAATGACGCCGCGATGGCCACGCTAGTAATAAGGATAAGGGCAAAAAGGCTATGTCGAGGCACCATGTCATACGTCGTCGATGCATGACATGGTGTCACATCCGCAAGTATCACAAACATCGAGATGGTGTGGTTTGTGATACTTACGGGGATGGTTTGTGTGAATTTTGTGCGGAATTTGAGACTCTCCAGGCATTGGAAGGGAACCTACTAGGTCAGGCTGCTGCGGAGCCCGGCAGGTGCCCGAGCATAAGATAAACACCCAAACCATCAGCATAATGGTTTTGATGTGGGGTTTTTTGTTTCAAAAAATGGTGAGGCCACGAAAATCGTTTTTTTTTTCCTTCCCCTCACCAATTAGCTCGATTTCTAGAGTCCCCCTCGTGATCAAGGACTCTGGCAGCTGAGAGACTTTTGTCCATGATCAGGGACTTTTGTCGCTGATAAAATTAACAGCGACATAAGTCACTGCTCATGGACCCCGCCAGTAGTCGATTGGAATGCAGACGATCAACGGCTGGCGAGGCCATTGGTCAACGGCCTTAGTTGCAAACCATCGATGGTTCGGATGGCCATACTCTATTTGTTTCTGCTTGGTCGGCGACGCATGTCGCAAGTGAGCATGGAGACAAACTGGGCCTTCGTTTTTTTCCCCCGGTTGTGGGGAGATGAGAGTCGCACTCTGCGTTTTATGGGTACGCGAGCTATTTCACCCTACTCTTTATACATCAAGGAAACAAAACAATGGCGACCGAGGAAAAAAATCATTTGCGCACCGTTGCAAACCATCTTAACATGTAAACTCTTTTGGTTAGATGTAGTGGAGGTCAATACATGCCAAGGTGGTCAAAACCTTGCTTAGAAATGTAACCTACTACTCTCCCTTCACCAAAAAAATCACAAACTGATCTTATTTTATTCCATTCATCGCATTCACTTCATGGACCATTGTTGAAATGGAATGTGTGGAGTCCTTTGAACTACGTTGATATGACTTAAGTTGAAGGGGTGAAACACAATAGACAAGGTGAAGTTTTAGACGTGATGACTTTTGACAATGATTCCTTCCTCAGAATTGGCGTTGTACCTAGGATGTGGAGAAATGAGTGGACCTCCATAGAGGAGGGGATCTAATGTTGGACATTATTCTCATAGATGAAAATTTTCAGAACGGTGTGGATGTTAGACGTTATAAAGTTGGACTTTCAGGGTCAACTGGTCGATGTGATGTGAGCCATCCATTTCTTTTTGTACAGCTGACAGTAACCACTCCTATGCCGCATGACGCTCACTGCCATGCCATATGAGGACGACTTAGAATCAGCAAGAAACATTCATCAACTTCCTCTTAAAGTTCCATCAACTTCACATATAGAGGCGAGGGAATTCCCACCTGGCCAATGATACGCAACCATGGTGGCATGCTGGCAAGTAATAATATATGATGCTATTCGGTAGAGATTCCCTTTGATGTGGGTGTTGAATAGTGTATCTTGCTTTGGGGTGTGGTGTGGCAACATTTGTATCCACATTCGTAACCACCACAATAGCTGGATCCTTGGTGCACAACTCTAGAAGCTCTACAACCACGTGAATGTTTTGTCACATGAAAAAGGTCGATTGTGTGGACCTGGAATAACTCCACGCGGTAGTCCTCCCTGCACTGCAACATGGCCGTTGTGCCATATTTGTGGCACAATGGAGGTAGACGTAACTATCATGTTGCAATACTACAACACATAGCAGTCTTCTTGTACAAGAAGAATGGTGAACACGTTGATGTGGCAGTGTTGTATCGTGCACGACGTTTGGCTCTCATCGTCATCATGGGATAACTGGACCTTTTGTGGACGATCTTCCCTTCCTTCCAAGATGAGATATAAAATTACATAGCAGCTATGCCATGAACATGTCCGGAGAACAGTGTTGAATCTCTTTATCAATGATGATGAATCATTAAACCAACTTATCAATGTCATGCAGGTTTTGCACGTTGAACCCACAAGCAATTGTTGCGGTTGAAGGGGATCGCAGCCGTCATTTTCGACATGCCTTTTGTGTATTTGGAGCATGGCGTGCCGCATTTTAACATCGTCGCCGTATTCTGGAAATGGGTGGATCCTTCTTGCACAATGCTTTCAGCTAGGTGCTTGTCATTGCATTCTTTTCATGAAAATGAACAGGTGGTATCTATGGCATGGATTCTAGTGCACACGGAGAGTGCGGTGGAATGGGATTGGCTTTTCATGCATCTTGCATAGGCTTACTAGAGTGCAGTAACTCAAGGTTCAATGGTGATCACAGATTGCGAGCGTAGGTTGCACATACTAGCATGCTTTCCAGGAGCTGTACATGTGTTTTGTTGCTTTCACTTGTAGAAGAACATAAAAAGGTACGTTGGAAAGAGGATTACACACTGGTATCAGTGTCTTACGCATTCGCAAATAGAGTCTGACGGGGAGCACAATATCTCACGCTTAGAGGATGCCGCTACACAAGCCGTTGGATACATGTTAGGCAACAATGGAACTTTGTTGGAGAATTGGAGCACGCTGCACTCTCCATTTCCGAGGGATGTACATACCACAAGCAAGGTAGCATGAATCCTTAATACATGCAAAAGGAAGGCTGACAGACATACCCCTGATACTGCTTCTACTACCTGTACCCTTTCACACAAAAGACCTTCATCATGCGCAACCAGGCTGGACGCACTTTGCGTAGCCAAGTGAACAAGAAGGTGACAAGTATCGTGACGAACGCGATTTGTGAAAGAAGACCATATCCTGTGATCTTGACTAGACCTCTGTGCGCACTTGTGCATGGTCTAGAAAGTGAGGCTCCTCGCCTAGTTGATTGTGCTTAGTGAACATGTAGCTATGGCAAGGACCAATTTTTCGGTCTCCCTTGCTACCATGCCACTGCCTTCCTTTTGCATCTTCAATCAAACGGGGAAAGCTTTGTGGACACGGACATCACTATTGGTGTGCTTTGATGGACGTGGTACCATCCTTAGTGTTGTTATACGCAATCTCCATTACATTGAAAAAGGGTGGGGCCCTCCTATGCATCGACGTGGTCGTGGCTCCATGTGGACCTCTACAATGAAAAACCAATCTTCGTGGACTCGCCAATGTCATTTGAACTCATTGTGGTATACATGAACATGCAATGTGCTTTTGTAAGAATGAAGAGGTGCCAAGTTCTATGGCAACTGTTGTAGAAAGAGTTGTAGATTGTGGAAGATGATAAGAAGCCTCTTAGCCAAGTTTCAGAGTGAAACAAACAAACATATCATAACTGTGAGTTACAAGTCAATCCTTTTGAGGGGGGGAAGTACAGAGTTGACTGAATCTGTGTACAACACGCTAATTCTATGTTGCAACGTGCTGTGTTCTGCTTGAATATTGCACAAAACAACCCATACATATAGAAGGTAGTATGATCTAGGAAAAAAATGCATTTACGAAGTGAGAAACAAAAATGTGTTCCATGAAATGTGAGGAAAGAGAACATGAAGTTGAATAATTTGAACTGTTTGCAACGAATCATTGTAGTTGTCATAAAACTCTGGCCAACATCACGTTGTCCCGCTTCAGTGTCAAGCATCGGGGAAACACAACTTACCCTCCATTGTACGCAACCTTGATTTTCACACTTTTCTTTGCCTTTCTGCATGATGGACACATGGGGGCATCCCAAATGCTAACAATGACTTAAACTAATCACAGCAGAAATCCACAAATGAGAGATAGCATGATCTCAAGAAATTACGCCAAGAGAGCTAGCAGATGCACGCTGGGGTTGAGGCGAGGTACATCAGCCATGGGAGCAATACGTTGGGGGTTTTCATATTGGCATCTGTACCTACTTTTTGGTGGCCCAAGCCAAAGGATCTAGATTTCTACAGTGGTAAGGATAGTGGACGGGAGTGACTCTTCATTGTGAACCAGTATATCACGGGTTTGTGCATTCGTGTGGGAGATTGTACCACGATTGGAGTATGCACCTACGCTACTCCGAGAAATGGCGTTGCAGTGGTGGTCGGCATTGTATTGGCGGAATGCTGTTAGGTTGGTGAATGGGTTGGGGGCCAGACAACGGCTTCACAAATCGGTAGGTTTACCGTAGGCGAGAAATACAGTTCAGTACACGAGTGTTAAAGGAGAAGCCACATATGTGGGAGCAGTTCTAGAAAATGCTCCAGGTGGTGGAGTATAACAGGTTTCTACTGAAGCAAAGTGCCTAAATTGATGCGTTGGTGTGTAACATCTAGTTCCACATTTATTCCATGGATGATTACAACTGCTTGATCAGCCGGGATTAGTTACACACTTTGAATAAAATGGATATGTGGGTGTCAAAATGTGAAAAATGTAGGTTGCTCGATAAAATCATCAGATTCAAAGAGCCTCAATTGTAGGTTGCGCTTCAGATTCAAAGAGCCTTCTTTCAAGGTTCCAATACAGTTTATAGAACTTGATTGGACTGTTGTTATTTGGATGCCCCTTGGCCACTAGTCTCCAGAATTGGCAAGTAGTGGACGGACCAGGCATGCACCGCTCGTGTGGAGCAAGTCCCCTAGGTCTGGTCCGACAGGCCAGGCATGCACTTTCCTTGTTCAAGGATAAGTCCCCTGGGTTTCTGATGATGGCTGGTCAGATTGTCAATCTGAACATAACGATGGAAAGAGCAGGTGTCAAATCGTCAGCGGTCCAAGTTTCGGGCTGATCCAACGGCCGGATTGGAAGATGCCAGATGTGCCCTGGATCAGTGGATGACTTCCCTGATTGAGGGGATGACCTCCTTAAACTAAGGAGTGACATCAGCCAAGGCGCGCGCTTCGGGTTAGCCAAGACGCGCGCGCTTTGGCTTAGCCAAGGCGCGCGTGCTTTGGCTTAGCCAAGGCGCGCGCGCTTCGGCTGTCAAAGTCACTCCTCAGCTGTTTATGCCTTGTACTTGCCATTGTCTCAACTACTCCTTCACTTGATGTCTCTTGTTTGAGCTGTGCGCTTGAGACTGAGCTTGATATGCAATGCTAAGGTGGTTGTAATCTTTCTCGTGTGAGAGTGCTGACTTGGTTTTTTGGGCTCTCACACCAAGGAAGAAGGAGGCTTAGAGGGCGGTAGCCCCTAAGACCTTGAGCGAAAGCACCTGGGTAACTAGGTCTCACCACAGGCATAGTTAATTCCGTGGGGGTGATCGTGATCCTTGGGTGAAATTCCCTTGAAGTTCGGCAGTTGCCATTGTGTTGGCGCTGTCTTCTAGACCGGAGCATCAGGCCACGTGACTTAGGAATGACATATGAGTTGCACACTTTGAATCCGATGGATTTGAGGGTGTCAGAATGTGATGAATGTAGGTTGCTCAATAAAAATCATCTGGTGCTACAGTTTCAAAGAGCCCTTTTTCAAGGTTCCAATACACTTTATGGAACTTGATCGGACTGTGAGTGAGATATGATTTTGTAATGTTTAGAGGTCATGGGTTTTTTTAGGTGACAACTGCAGCATTCCCAACAAGCAATGTAGCCAGGATTGTTGGCCAGGGAGTCATAGGGCAGCCTTCAAGGCCATTAGGCAACTTGAGGAACTTCAGGAAACTCCGTTGATTAAGTTTCACAGGATCATTGCCTGTGCATGTGGTGGAGAAGGAAGGTCCCTTGCATGTGAATGTGACTATCACTCATCCTACTAGCCTAAGGGTGTGTGAGAGAGGGGACTTTGACCGAGTGTATCTTTGTGCTCCCTTGGCCAAATGAGACATAGAGGGGATTTTTAGAAATTTGTGGTCATTTACTTTGTCCCTCAAAAGTCAATTACAACATTTGTATTCTCTCCAAACCTAGTTTTGCTTTTTTGTTTCATAGTTTTACATATTGAAAATCCGTCTCACAAGTATATGGTATTGTCTAGGCGGCTCTTGGTGAGCCTGATAACCTCCCTGAAAGTTGCCCCAGTTTCCATCAGAATCCATAGATGGATTGGAGGTGCAACTTGGTGGTTGTGAAGGTAGGCAGGAAAAAACTCACTCAGCCACTGTGGTGGGATGAATGAAATGGGTTGGATGTGGCAGAAGGGGTGAAGCAGTTTTGTGTCATCAACTTGCGCTAGCTGAAGTGGTACAAGCGCAGGTTTTCCAAGTTTGATTGGCTTGGAGGCATGCACAAAAAGCAGAAGAGCAGCATATTGCAGTGGTTGAAGCAACAGAGGGGCAGCCAGTGGAAGGTGACGGAGCACCAGAGTTGCTTCTCGGCGTTGGGGAGTTGGTCAAGGAGTTTGTAGATGTGTTTCTGAAAGAGTTACCGAAGGGGCTGCCACTGTGGCGCAAGATCAACCACAAGATTGAGTTGGTGTGGTCTTCTAACCACATAAGCAACACGGAGGTTGTGGAGCTCAAGAAGCACTTGACATAGTTGGTAGACCAGGGCTTCATCTGTCCATTGGTGTATCTATATACGGCACTAGAACTATTTGTTAAGAAGAAGTCCAGAGAGTTGTAGTTGTAGCTGAAGAGTTGTTTGACTAGCTAAGAGACACGCGTGTCTTTAGCAAACTGGAGCTAAGTTTGGGTACCACCAAATCTGCATTGCAGAGGAGGATGTGGAGAAGACCACTTTTTGAAAGCATTATGGAAACTTCGAGTATCTCTTTACACCTTTCAGACTAACAAATGCTCCTATCACGCTCATGGCATTGATGAACCGGATGTTCCATCCCTACTTGGACCAGTTCCTGGCCATATTCCTTGAAATCATCCTTGTCAACTTCTGAATGGTGGAGGAGCACCAGAAGCACTTGCAGACGGTGATGAAAGTACTATGAAATGAGCAACTGTTCACAAAAATCAACAAGTGTGAGTTCGACAAGGAGGTAGAGTTCATTGTGCAATTTTTCAGTAGGAGGGGGATCCGCATGGACCCACAGAGGGCGAATACAATGAAGAAGTGGCCAGAGCTAGTATGTGTACGTTACATCCGGGTTTTTCTGGGTTTTACAAACTACTACCGGAGGTTGATCCAAGGGCATGTGGCAATGGGAGCACCCTTGAGAGACTTGCTAAAGAAGGGGATCCAATGGGAGTGGATTGCAAAGGAGGAGCAGGCCTTTCAAGCAATGAAGGCTGCCATGTGTGAGCCATGAGTGTTACTAAAGTCGGACACGAGTAACTTGTATGTTTTGGCAATGAATGAAAGTGACTTTGACAGTGAGGGTGTTGATGTAGGACCAACGGAAGGGGCTACAACCTATTGCATACCCTACTGACCTCAGATTTGGATTTTGTCATGCTTAATTATCATGTGTTCCTGGATTTCCTTCATTTTTTTTGGTGAATACGTTAATCGGGTGGTACCTAATCTTTCATTAGAAAAATGTTCTTTAAATTCGGCATCGTAGGTGTTCGACTCTGCAGACGACTACAACTGACACGCTAGGCTAGTATTTCTACCTCAAATCACGCATGATCGCACCATTTTGCACAGATCATGCTAATGAAGTATGCTCAAGACAGTGCTAGGAGTACCGACAGCCCTGACATCACTGTCATCTCTTGATTTCAGTCGTCTGCAAGGAGGTCAATGAAGTATATATGATGTTATAAGAAATACAAGGAATAACACCTGTGAAAGCCAGGAGTTCCCATTGTTTTGATGTATAAGTAGTTATTTAGGTGGTACATAATCAATTCAAACAAGAAATATTTCCATAAACAGCACAGAAAAAAATAGAATAGATGTTCAGTATCTGTGAGGTACCACTCCAAGTAGGAGAAAGAGACTGAGCTCAACTTCCTAATCCATGAGAAAAAATGCTTGTGGTGGTCCATGCATTCATGTCGTGGAGGTGCAACCTCGAGGGGTGGTGGTGTGTGGTGCACATGGACCACTACGTACACAAGCACCTCAAGTTGCAGCTGAAACCGATTCGTTGTCAAATACGGTGGATGGAGCTGCTTGAGGGCAGCTTTTAAGTACGAGATTGAGTACACACCAGGGAGGATCAACCCAATGGACCCGTGGCCGGATTTGGGCATGCATACCATCACGGTGCTCGCAAGATCACCGATCATCTATATCCTATTTGCTCATGGGCATGCGAAGGACTAGGACTTTGCCAGGAGTGAGGTGCAGGATTGCTTCTGGGAAGGCCATTATTAGTGGGTGTAGAGGAACCCTCAAGGATTCCTAGCCCTCAATGATGCACGTTACCAATGTTTGGAGAAACCAATGGACACAAATGGCGAAGAGTGTTGAGCTCAAGAAGCACAGACTAAGAGTGCACAGAAACTGATCGAATTCAAGAGAACTCAATCAAAACACGTTTCGTTAGTTCGCATAGTGAGATTACATCAGATCCTAATAGCTTGTGCTCTTCTTTTTTTCAAAGCATCAAAGCACGCACAAATCAGAGCAGTGGAGCTCCTTCTCTGGCTGTCGAAGTAACCCTTGGTGGAGTCATCCACCATGCCTTGCTCGCTAGGCCAGGGGAGGTGCTTTGACGTTGACCTGTCGGAGCGCCCTTCTCTGGTCCAGAAGTTAAGGAGGACTTCCTCCTAGTTAAGGAGGTCTCTCTGGTTACCTCCTTTGTTGCCTTGGTGCATTTGGCGCTTGTTGGAGATGAGCCCGGATCACCAGTGGTGGAGTATCCCGTCACCCATAATGGATACAAGATTCCACCCATCCAACACCCGAATTTTGGGCTAGGCTAACTTTTTCAAAACTCACTCAAATTGAACAATTCAAAGCTCAACATTGCATTAAAAAATCAAAGGAATTCGAGTTCCAAGTCAGATCAGTTATCCAACCACTCCCCAGTGGTCGAACCAGGGAATATGGTCAACGGCACTCATGGTAGGGAGCACACCATGTCAGCAATCTCCTCGCATCGCAGCCTTGATACCTTGTTCTTGGAACCTGAAGCATTTCAGACCTCACTGTGCAGACGGAGCTCCATACAACTCCGTCACACCTGTCCTTGGGTTGTGCCTCGGTCATGGCATCAGCGAGCATGTACTTTGTGCCACAATGCACAATAGGCGCATCTCCAATGGCCACCAAGTCCCATGCGTAGTGATGCCAGATCTCGATGTGCTTGGTCCTACTGTGCAGCACCATTTTTTGGGTTAGGCTGTTGCACTCATTTTGTCAAAACTGAGTACTATCGGCTTTCTTTGCGGCACCCAATCTCCTTTAGCAACTGCCGTAGCCACACCACCTCCTTTGCAGCTTCCGCGTGTGCAATGTACTCCGTCTTGGTGCTGGATAATGTCACACAATCCTTTTTTCTTCTTGCCCATGAGACTACTGCACCACCAAGCACAAACACGTACATTGACATTGATTTTTTGTCATCCACATCACCAACCTAGTCGGCATCAGAGTAGCCAATCAACTTGAGGGATTCATCTCGCGCTCCCCCTCCAAATGCGAGCTGGGACTGTTTTGTCCCCTTGAGATAGCAGAGGATCCGCTTTACCACTTGCGAATGGAGGGACCTGGGGTCAGCAACACAGCGGCTTACTTGGCCCTCCACCAGGTTGGGTCGCGTTGCTACCATGGAATACATGATGCTCCCCATTGCGGATTGGTACAACACACGTGGCATCTCCTCCTTCTCCTCATGCGTGCTTAGCCCCATGCTTGAGCTCAACTCACATGTGGTGGTCATGGGTGTACTGTTGGGATTACACACATCCATGTTGTAGCCGTGGAGCATCTGTTACACAGACTTTTCCTACCCCATCTCCAATGTGCGTGCCTTGCGATCCCTCTTGATGGCGACACCAAAATAGTATTTGAGCGCGTCCATATCGGTCATATTGAGCCGACCGCCGAGTTTTCGCTTTGGGTTCACCAACTCCTCCATGTCTGATGACACGAGGCTGAGGTCATAAACTTGCAGAACCACGATCTGGTGCAACCCAAGCTGCCTCCACACGTAAACGCTATTATCCGCCTTGCAATGCTTGAATCCAAGCTCAGCGATGAAGCCATCCATTTTAAGGTACGGCATGAGGGGCGCTTGCTTCAGCTTATGAAGCGCCTTGCAAAGCTGGTACACCTTCCTCGGCGGTGTATCCACCCCATCCGGCACCTCCATGTAGACCTCCTTGTCCAAGTTGGCGTTGAGGAATGCGGTTTGCACGTCCATTTGGTGGACTTTGTTGTCTTGCACAACTGCCACGGAGAGGATGATGCGGATGGAGGCAACCTTTGCCACCAGTGTAAAGGTTTCGTCGTTGTGCTTACCCTTCCGCTAGACGTACCCCTTCGCCACCAGCGGTGCCTTGAACCGCTCCACCTTCTCCTCCTTGGTGAGCTTGTTTTTCAAGATCCACTTGGAGCCAAATTTTCTCGCCCTCTAGCTTCTCGATCAGCTCCCACGTTCTTTTCTCCTTGTGGGAGGCAATCTTAGATTTTGTAGCTCCCTCCTAGTCAACCCCATCCTTCTACTACAATGCCTCCTTGACAGTCTTGGACTCCTCTTGCACAAAGAACGCTGGAGCATACCCGGTCTAGATGCCCTCCGTGGCATTGTACCCCTTTGCCCTCCTCCTTGTGCATCTCTATCTTTGAGGTTGCTACTGTCAAGGCTGTTGTTGCTGTTGCCTTCTTGTGGGGCCACTCCCATTGCTGACCTACTCCCCTTCTCTTGGAAAGTGTAGAGATGCGAGCTCAGTCCCCGACTCCTCGTTCGTCCCCACTGCTGCCGGCGCTTCAATCTCATTTTTGACTCGGTTGAATTCAAACCTGTCGCTCCCTTATCTCCTAGACAGTTCCTGGCGGTCGGAGCCTAGTAGATGTCACCCTCTTTTGCATCCTCCGGCGTCTCACCCTCAAGGAGTGGCTATCACTCCCCTCGCTTTGAGAGACCCCTGTCCTTGTCCATCCAACGGCTTTCCTCTTCGGACATGACGTCGTGACTCTTCACGATCTACTGCCTCCGTGGTTGAAAGAGCTGGTATGCCTTGCTCCTGCTCTCATACCAAAAAAAAATGCACCAACGAGTCTGCGGCTCCAACTTGTCCCACCCCTCCCGTGTCTGCACAATAGTATGTACAATGCAACCAAACATGCAGAGGTGAGCCACAGTTGGCTTCCTCCCACACCACACTTCTTGTGGCAATTTCCACACCTTGGACTCCGCATCTTTCACATGTTTTGTTGGAGTCAGGTTCATGATATACATATCGATTGCTGCGTCGTCTTTCCCCAGTACCGTTGTACAAAGCCGACATCGCTCAACATAGACCGGATCATGTTGAGGATGGTGCGATTTGCCCTCTTGGTAACTTTGATCTGCTACAAAGAATATGGCATCGTTTCGTGCCACTTGATCTTCTTCCTTCTCATGCATGCCGAGCAAACCTCAGACTCGCCGCCATTGTTGTTGCGGAATGCCTACATCTTCATCTCCGTCGGTTGCTTCATTGCCACCACAAACTCTTGCATGCACGACAGGACGTCGCTCTTCCTCTTGATGATGTAGAGTTAGAGCTTGCGACTGTGACCGTTGATGAAGGTCACAGAGAAGCAAGCGACCCCAATGGGAACTAATGGTCTGCACACATGAGTGTGCACCACCTCCAACTTTGCCACTGCGCATGTTCCTTTGCCATTCAACGACTGCCGTACCACCTTGTAGACGACATACGGCTTGCACACGCCATTCTTAGCTGCACTGAGGCTCTTGACCTCTAGACCCCACACCATTTCCTTCTTCGCCATGTTCCTCAAGGTTGAGGGAACGATGTGACACAAATGGCGGTGCCAAAAGTCCAGGTCTCTATCGTCCTTGTTTGCGAGGTGGGTGATGTCAGACCTTGTCTGGCTATTGAGGATCTTTGAAGGGAGCAAGGACAAGTCGTCTTCTCCCTTTCCATGTGTAATGACCTCACCTTCTCCCTCTTCCCAGATGATGGCCTCCTTCTTGTTGAAGAGCACCTTGGGCCCCTTGTTGGTAAGGCGACTTATTGACAGCAGGTTGTCCCAGAGTTAGGCATGTAGAGCACATTGTAGATGGTGCACGGTGTGACTTTCCCGTTCGCCATCGACTTGATGCGAACATTGCTTTCGCCTGCGACCAACTTCGTTTTGCTGTTGGCCACTTTCATGTGCCATTTGCTGGTGCCGTAGGTGATGAATGCCGTAATGAGCCAATTACATTGATTCCTGGATCTGTCAAGTCTGTGGACTCATGAGCCATGATTATGTGGCCGTCGTTGTTTCCAGCCTTCCCCAGGTGGTGTGGCTTCTTGTTAGAACAGTTGTGTGTGTAGTGGCGTTCTTTGCCATAGTTGTAGCACTCTCCCTTCCTGTAGCCTTTCTTGGTACCCTGCTTGGCACCCTTCGCATTCTTGCCTCCCCATCCACCTTGAGGTTGGATGGTACATGCAAAAATCAATATTGCTCCACTTTCTCTCCCACCATGCCGCATCCATTCATTGCGAACGTACTCAGCCACCTTTGGGTACTTCAGCTCATCACCAGATGAGCCTCCAACGATGGTGATCATGGGACTCCAACTGTCCGTCAAGGCCATAAGAAGGATCATGACTTGCAGTCGAGGGTCGACCTTCCATTTGGTAGCTATGCACTCGACAGTCGGGGACTCCATGTGCTGCAATATCTCCATGATGGTGTTGCCTTTGTTGGCTCGGAGGGTGACGAGCCTCTTAGAGATGAGGAGCTATTTAGCAAGATTGCTGTACTAGAAGATGGAGCATGGTTTTTTCTAGGCCTTTGTTGCCTCCGTGCATACATCAATGAGTGTGCGCTACATATAGTAACTTACTTGACGACAAGTAAGCCCTTGTTGTCGAGGTAGTGCGCGCTGCGTCGAACTAGCGTTAACACCAACAAGGCAAGCACCTTCTTGTTGCGCTTCTTGTACTTGTCCACTTCCTCTGGCGTTGGTGTATCTGGAGGAGCTGTTTCTTCACCCTTGACCAGCTCAAGTAAGCCCTTGTCGTCGAGGTAGACCTCAAACTGCCACCTCTACAAGGGGAAGCCATTCCTGTCAAACTATTTCACGGCGTTGATGCTCTCTTGCTCGGTTGTTTTCATGGCTGGCGGCGGTAGCGTGAACGTGGTAGAGCTAGCGTCCTTCTAGGCACGTGGACCCATAACCCTTTGTTGGCACAAGTGGGTGTAGAGGAACCCTCAAGGATGCCTAGCCCTCACTGATGCATGCTAGCAATGCTTGAAGAAGCCAATGGACACCAATGATGAAGTGTGTGGAGTTCAAGGATCACAGACTAGGAGCGGACAGAAATCCGCCGCATTCAGAAGAGTTGGATCAAAACAAGTTTTGTTACTTAGCATAGTGAGATTATATGAGATCCTTAGTATGTGATCTAAGCTTTCTAGTGCATCCAAGCACGCCCAAATCGGAGCAATAGAGCCCCTGTTGTGGCAGTCAAAACAGCCCTTGGTGGAGCTCCCCACCATGCCTTGTTCTGTAGGCCAGGGGAGGTGCTTCAACACTGACCTGTCGAATCGCCCTCCTCTGGTCAAGGAGGTCTCCTTGGTTACCTCCTTTGTGGCCTTGGTGCATTTGGCGCCTGTTGTAGTTGAACCCGGTTCACTAGTGGTGGAGTATACCATCACCCATGACGGATACAAGACTCCACTCGTCCAGCACCTGAATTCCGGACTAGGCTAACTTTCTGAATACTCACTCAAATCGAGCGATTTTAAGCTCAATCTTGCACGAGAAAATCCAACGAATTTGCATCTAAAGTCAGATCAGTTATTCAACCACTCCCCAATGGTCCAACGAGGGAATACAGTCCAAGGCATTCATGGCAAGGATCACACCATGCCAACAACCTCCCCCTTGCACCGCAGCTTTGATGCCCTGTGCTTGGAACCTGAGGCATTTCAGACCTCACAGCGCAGACCGAGCTCCATTCAGCTCACGTCGTGTTGGAGTATCTACAGCTCAATCTCTTCCTCTCAGATCGTTCGCTGTCATCCCTGGCTTTGGCACATGCAAAGCTTGCGCATGTTTGGGAGCAGTTTCACCATGGCGAAACCGTTGTGGGTTTGTAGTTTCTGGGATCGTGTGATTGAGGGGAAGTTTGCTCATTTCTTCACCTACTATGTTGTTTTTGGCTTTACCTACACAACTTGTTGTGTGGTCTCCAAGCGGACTCAACATGCGAGGAAGTATGCAGGGCGAGCGCTGGGTGCTTGACCCTGATGCTTCTCTGACAGCAACTTCAATGTTGTGAGATGCATTTTGTGCTTTCTGGGGACTAGATAAGCGGCTCCGTCATCTGGTGACGACGGCTTGTCAGCCAACGCGAGTGATGTTGTATGGGCTTCCACCCATCCGAGCACTGGAATGGCTTAATGGCTAATGTCTCGCGTAGTGGAATCCAAGCGTGATCGAGGATGATATAGGATTTGGATGTGGGTTGTTTGTGACACTCCATTGATGCCGGATATGTGACATGTGGGCCTTGCTTCTTGGCTTGTCTTGCAGTCATCCATTTGAATTAGGAGGAGAGAGAGAGAGAGAGAGAGAGAGAGAGAGAGAGA
>SZWC01022908.1:27418-41675 GCA_023375785.1 Penium margaritaceum
AAGAGAACCTTCTCTGCCCCAGTACCGCAGGGCCGAACTGGTGTCTGCGCAAACAAACATCCCAGAAACCCCCAGTGTAATTTGGGATAGCATTTAAGCAGGGTTTTTAATGAAAAAGAGGGGAGTTTACATGTCAGGAAGAAATATGCTGTTTTTTTCTTGACAGTGTTTAAGCGATGGCCCTTTTTTTGGACAGTTGAACCCCCTTCTGAGGATGTAGGATTTTGCATTTGTTCCGGCTTTACCCACACAAATGTAGAAAAGTATAGATCCCAAAATGGGTGCTTTCCTATTAAAAAGGGGAAGAAGAAAAAAGGATCATCAGTGGGTTGCAAGTTTTGCTACTGTAGGGTGTCAGATTATCACATCCTAGTAGGAAGAAATGTTGTGCTTGTCTGGACAGGACCGTTTTCTGCCACCTCACGTACTTGGACTGAAGTGCGTGGCTTGTTACGTCCAGAATTAGCACCTGAGCAGCGCAGGCTGCTCAGCTGTGAGAGNAGCCTAGGCAAGCTGTATGCTACAAAGAGAAGTTTTCCATGAGTTTCAGTGACGTGAGCGCCGGTAGCTACTGTTGATGGAGCTGGCCTTGCACAACTGCCAAGTGGGAGGCTCCAAACAAGAAGGCAGGAGCCACATCTCTCAAAACAGTGCGACGTCCCCTCCATCACTCAGCGCCTGTCGTCGTCAACGTCCGCCGAGTTAGTCGTCTTCACAAGTTTGTACACCAGCCGAGAGGTCAAGGTATAGTTCAGTGAGACAGTGTGCGTACAAATGACAACACTCCCCCATGATCCGTAAGCATCAATGTACATGCACATGCAGAGGTCATGTACCCACAATCCACACCAAAACTCATGCTCCTCCATACCCTCATGTCCCCATAGTCTAGCAAAGCCACAACAGTGTGACGATGAACAAAGGAAGTATTGGGGCACAGAGGGAACAAGATGAAGAGAGGAAACTCAAGAATGCACGACTGTGTACTCATGGATGCAGACCAACTTGACTAACCACTTTCTTAAACGATGCGCGATTGAGCACCTTGGTCAAAAAGTCAGCCAATTGACGTAGAATCTTGACCCACACAATCTGGGTGTTTCCCTCATGCAGCTAAGTGCACACAAAGTAATACTCCGCATTGATGTGCTTTATACGTGTGTGATGAATGCCATCATTGTCTGCAATGTCCATAGCACTCTCATTATCACAGTGTAGTGTGATGGGCGATGCAGGCTGATGGCACTCACACAACAGACGACACAGACACACACTCTCACATGCACCGACACCCAAAGCCACATACTCTATCTCTACAGTGCTTTTTGTGATGCACCCATGCTTCCCACTCTGCCACGAGACTGCCGTGTCACCGATGAGAAATATGCACCCAGTCTGACTCTTACCGTGTATGCTCCCAACCGTGTCACTGTTGGTGTAGCCCTCGACGACTACAGAATGTTGGTGACGGAATTTCAGTCCACGACGTGGCGTGGAGACAACATACCGCACCACACAAATGGCTACGTCTAGGCAAAACTGGTGTGGGGACTTAGAGAACTGGACCAGCACATTCACGGTAAAGGCAATGTCTAGTCGCGTGGTGGTGGCGAGGAACATGAGTGACCCAATGACGCAAAAAAAATTAGTCACATCCACACCCGCACCGTGTATCAGCATCAGAAGCTTTCAACTTGATTTGACTGTCTGGGGTCATGGGTGTAGAAGCACTAGGTACAGTGGGCAAGAGGTCTGCAAAGCTCAGCTAATGTCTGCACGTAAGCTACCTAAGACACATGTAGGACACTGTGGATATGGTCACGCTTGATCTCCATGCCCAAAAATACATGTGCAAACCCAAAGGATTTCATCTTATAATGAGCAGATCATACGCAGAGACGAGCACAATGACAAGGGTGATCCCGACTGGGATAAAGAAGAAGGATGCATTCCGAAGCCGCCAAACACAAACTGTGCTATCTTAAAGGCCATGGGGCTGGACCATGTAGAGCTCCTCACCGTCGAGAGTGCCATGAAAGAAAGCATTGGTCACGCTCATCTGGTGAAGCTCCCAGCCATGCTGTGCAACCATGCTTTCTAGTGCGCGGCTGGTGGTGAAACGGCCAACAGGCGCAAGTCCTTGTTGAATTCCACTCCTGGTACCTGTGCAAAGCCCTTGATTTTGCGCCGGGATTTGTACTTGTCAAGCGTACCGTCTGGATTTCTCTTGCAAAGGAAAATCCACTTGGCCCAAATGGCTTTGCAGGCTGGGGACAGGTCGACCAGCTCGTACACAGCATGCGCATCAATGGCAGCTAGCTCCACCTTGTAAGCAAAATCCCATTGGGCAGCGTCAGGTGCTGCCCTGACCTCACGAAGGCTCTGTGGGTCGGGTGCCTTCAAAGACAGTCTAACTGTCAACAGATGAGCGCTGCCAAGGCCCACTGGAGCACAAGACAATGAGACAGAGACAAAATGTTGATGCTCCTGAGACAACGGGCATAATCCAATGCAGATCCAGGGTGGAAGTCC
Source organism: Penium margaritaceum (assembly GCA_023375785.1). Lineage (NCBI taxonomy): Eukaryota > Viridiplantae > Streptophyta > Zygnematophyceae > Desmidiales > Peniaceae > Penium > Penium margaritaceum. The sequence continues at coordinate 29,951 of SZWC01022908.1, forward strand.
GTTGTGACGATGGCAAAGGCTGTCATACCCAAGGCCTTTGTTCCTCAATCCCCACTTACCACATTGTGATATGGGAGTGTGGGACACAAGGGTAGTGGCCAGGGACGACCGGGTGATGGCAGGATGCATGCCCGGTAGAGGTGCTGGGGTGTGTGGACTAAGACGACCACCAGGACTGGGTAAGCATGTCAGATAAACACTAGAGGAGTGGAGGCGTTGGGCTTGAGGAGGCAAGGACACGACGGGTTGCTCCACTAAGTGACCGGCTCAGGAGCTAGAGAACTGCAGGACTACTGGACTGAGTTAGCAACAGGAGTGACAGACTCTATTGCTTGGGTGGCGGAGTCAGCACCCAACGAAGTGGACTCAGTCGTCTAGTCAGCATAGTCAGTGGCCGCAAAGGTAGACTTGAATGCATGGTCAACTGCCAAAATAACAGACTCAGATGAGGACTGCGGTATGGTGAGGGTGTTTTGTGTGTGGATACGTAGGCGATTCATTGGAACCAGGGACTCTGTACACTGACAAACGTGAAGCAACGTTGCTGACCGGTACAGTATCTCCCCACGTGGTAATAGGTCCTAAATGGTCCCGGCATGGACAAAAAGGGAGATTGCGTGGAAAAGGCTCCTCAATGAACAATGTGTCACATGACTCAATGATGCAATGCCAAACGGGGTCCCAGATTTGCCAAGCATTCTACTGAAGAGACACCCCAAGAAAGATGTAGAGACGACCCTGGGGAGCCACTTTCTTATCGCGCTGGTCCTTCGGGAGCTAGACACTGGCAACACAATCCCAGAAGCATGCAAGACGAAGATCTGCCTCATGTCCACACAAAGACTGGTACAGGGTGATGGGATGGGACAAGGGACCATGGGGAACCCTGTACCAAACCAAAGTCATGTACGACATGGCCTCGAAGAAAAAGCCCTCAGAGAGACCTGACTCAATGTGCACAGTGTGGACCACATGAACCATGGTGTGATTCCAGTGCTGAGAAACACCATTATGCTCTGGAGTGTAGGGCTCAGAGGTCTCATGTCTAATTCCTCAGCTCCTGAGTAAATAATCTGCCTCCTGTTAGCTACTAAGTTAACCACCTCTTGCAGAGAAGCCGCGAAACCGAAAAAAGCTCACAAAGGTTTTTACACCTTCTTCCTTTGTCGACATGTTTCATGCACCCCAAATTTAATCAGACATACACTTCACCTTCAAGAGTAGTAACACCTTAGCATTACATCTCAAGAAGAGATCAAGTCGTCAATACGCAAGAGAGCATCAAGCAAGGGTTGATTCATCAGCATGCAAGACAAGTCCAGCCCTAGAACTGAAAAGCACATTCCTGTGAAGTGGCCTGACCTAGCCACATCACCAATAGACTTGTGTTGTGGGCTTGACACATAGGCATCCTAGTGTCAAGGTGATAAACCGACCATGTAGCTTCCAGGACACTACAGACTTTATTTCTTGGAATCTTCCATGACAACCAAGATGTTCATGGGGCCATGATTGAACTTTTGACCTCTCACTTGGCCAAATCAACAAAATGGCCAAGTTAACCTCTCACCCACATGGTGTACTCACAGGTCATATCTCACAATAGATAGAGCATAGTTGAGTCAAACTACAATGGATCCAGGGGTCATAGCTCCATAAGGGACAGATCATGCCTGATCCTTCCTAAAATACTGAACAAGGGGAAAAAACATTCAAGAAATCTCTCCCGTGCACCTTGCGTCAGTGACCATCATCATTCGTCATCACTTGCATTGACCATGCTGATACCTTGCCTGCCCACCTGGTGGAGATCCTTTTCCAGTGGCTTTGTAAGCATATCAGCCCGAATCAGCATGGTACCGACATCCTTGAGCTCCACTGTCTTCTTGTAGACGAAGTCCCGAGCGTAGTGGTAGCGGATCTCAATGTGCTTTGTGCGCTTGGACAGGACTAGGTTCTTGGACATGTCAATCGCGCTCATGTTGTCAAACTTGATGACCTTCACCGTTGCCTGTGGTGCCTTCATCATAGATAACAAACTTTGTAGCCACTGCATCTCTTTACAAAAGTCGGCCAATTCGATGTACTCAGCTTCAGCTGTTGAAAGAGAGACACATTCCTACTGGAGACTTGCCCAATTTACAGCACCTCCATTCAGCATACACACAAAGTCAGAGGAAGATTTTCTGTCATCGATATTCCCTCTCCAATCAGCATTGGTGTAGCACATAAGGCGGAGTGACGTGGATCTAGAAATGCCTCCAACCTGGAGCCCCACGTGCCGCGTCCCATGAGGGTAGCGCATGGTGCGCTTCACAGCCTGCCAGTGAAATGGACAAGGATTGGCCGAAAACCGGCTCACCTGCCCAACAACATGGGCTATATCTGGTCGGGTAGCAACCATGGCATACACCAGAATGCCCAGTACAGAATGATATGTGATGTCCAGCATGTCAGTTTTCTTCACTTCGCTGGATGGGGACATGGAGGAGGAGACCTTGCCCTCTGATCTCATGGGTGTGCCGGCAGGCTTGCAATCTGCCATGTCGTATTGTTCGAGGATGGAGTCAATGCATTTTTTCTGGCTTAGGCTGATGGTACCTGCTCCTTTCTCATGCTTGATGGCAATTCCAAGATAGAAGTCAGGAGGACCCATGTCCTTCATCTTGAATCTACTATTCAGCTGCCCCTTGAGATCGTCTAGTAGCTACGTTGAAGAAGAGCATAGAATTAGGTCATCAACGTACAAGGCGACCAACATAGTCCCTTTGTCGCTCTCATGCATGTACATGCTAGGGTCGTTGTCACAGTGCATGAAGGAATCCTTGGCCATGAACGTATCCATCTCCTGGTACGAAAGTCTTGGCGCTTGTTTTAGTCCATAGAGCACCTTCACTAATCTGGACACCTTGCCCTCGGGAGCTTCAACCCCCTCCAGAACCTCCATCAGCACCTCCTTGTCAAGTTGTCATAAAGAAAGGCTGTCTTGACATCCATCTGGTAGACCTCCATGTTCTTGACAGCAGCAACGGCAAGAATTGACCGGATGGAGGCAAATGTCACAACGCGAGCAAAGCTCTTATCGTACTCTGTGCCAGGACGCTGAGAGAACCCTTTTTCTACCACCCGTGCCTTGTACTTGTCTATCTTGCCATCCTGTTTCCTTTTTGCTTCCAACACCCACTTGGTTCTAAACCATAACATGAGCGCCGGCAGGTCTGTCCACCAGCACCCATGTCCCATTCTCCTCGATGGATCTGATTTCACTGCGAATTGCTTCATCCCACTCAGCTTTTTCAAGTCGCGTGAGTGCCTCTGCAACAGACATTGGCTCCTCTTGAACCAGGAACGAATAGTTGAAACCTCTCCATTCACCCCTACATGCATCGTAATGCTGCCAAGGAACTTTGAAACGTGAGCTGCTCCTTGGAGCTACTGGCTGTTGCTGTTGATGTAGAGGCTGGACGTTTGTTTTGTCGTTGATGATGGGAGAAGCATCCTCCTGGATGATGCCTCTCCCATCATCGGTCTGGAGGATCAGATACTTCGGACTCGGAGTGTGATTCCTCCGAGTCATCTTGATCAGCTTCTCTCCCTATTGTAGTACACAGCCCATGCCATTGTGCTGGTGCTTCATCTCCCTCGTTGAGAATTTTGAGCCACTCTCCCTGTTTTGGAGTGTTCTCAAGTTCGAGAAGCTCTCCCTTACTCACAAAACTTTCATGGAGATCCACGTCTTTGCTGCGGATGACCTTCTTAGCTCCTTGGTTCCATAGTCTATAAGCTCTGTACGCGGTGTCATAGCCGATGCAAATACACTTTCGTGATCTTGCATCAAGCCTTCCAGGGCCCTCACCTACCTGGACCTTGGCAAAGCCGATGCAACCGAACACCTTGAGATGGGAGGCGTCTGGCTTCCTGCCTGACCATGCTTCTTGAGGCATCTTCAGTTGATGTGTTTTCTTCTACTTGCCTCTTCTTCGCATAGCTGCTGTAGGTGTGAGGTTCACACAATAGGTAGTCGTGCGTGCTGCTTCAGCCCAGAACCTAGGAGGCAGCTTGGCATCAAAGAGCATGCACTTTGTCATGCCCAGGCGGGTCTGGTTCATCCTCTCTGCTACGCCGTTGCTTTGAGGTGAGTAGGGAGTAGTTTTCTTGTGTTCAATTCCTTGTGTCTTGAGCCATTCCCTTAAGGATTTCCTCTTCCCCCATTGTCTTTCCTGAATGCTTTCACCTTCTTTCTAGTTTTTCGCTCAACCATAGCGACAAAGGCTTGTGATTCTCCTTCACCTCACTTTTCTTTTCGAAAAAAGTACATCCAGACCTTGCGGCTGTTGTCATCGATGCATGTGAGGAAATTTTTGCTGCCTCCATTGGACAAGATGCGAAAGGGACCACACACGTCAGAGTGGATGAGGTTAAGGGGTGCGAGAGCACACGTACCATTGTGCTTGAAGGGTTTCTTCTTTGCCATGCCTTGAAGGCATAGCTCACAAACGATCCCGGCCTTCTCTTCCTCATCACCTAGCTCCATCCCACACACTAGCTCCTGCTTTCCCATAAGAACCAATGTGCGATGAGCCACGTGCCCAAAGTGTTGGAAAATGGTATACTTCCTGTCCATAATCATCATGAAATATGCAACAGCGGAACGGGGCATAGTTTCTGTCTTAACTTGAAGCAGGCTCTTCGCACTACAAGTCACTCGACCACGACAATATAGCAGAACTGCTGACGTGGCAGGAGATGAAGACACAACTGCTGCTGATCAAGGATTGAGTGAGATTGATGGCTCTTGCTCGATCCTTGATTCAATGGATTGAAGGTTTTACGTGAAAGATCGGAGAGCGGAGAATCATCCATTGGACCATGCTCTCATCTCCACCGTTGGTGGCTCGAGAGTTTGAGCAGGAGCTTCTCTTGAGCATCGAGCGGTAGATCGACGGAGAAAAGAAGGTTGCCGCAGATTCGGACGATCTCGTCCATGTATCACACCAAGGGCACTGGGCATCCGCCAATCTCGGTCAGCCAATGACTGGGAGTCATCGAGCAGCGACCGGATGAACATGTGACTGTGGCATCGAAGGCACAGGTCACCGGACTACCTGACACTTGTATTCTTCTGCTGGTAGCTAGTGTAGTCACTAGGTTTGTGTGTTCTATTACTTTCTCTGTACTTCATCATTTCAAGCAAGAGTTGTACCATGTGAAAGCTCTTGAGATGAACAGTGTGTTTTGTGCTCTCAGTTGATTTTATCAGAGCACGTGTGTAAGTGTATCCTGAGCACAAGTGACTGTCCCTGTATGAAGTGACAAGTGCAACTGCGGTTGCTGTATCCCATAAGATCAAGAGCTACATTATTCAAGAAGGAATTTGAAAGGTAATAGAAGATTCTGGAGAATCTAATTTCATCATTTGGTTTCAGAGCAGGTGGTTCCTTTCAAGGGTTCTCAAGAGACTCCGATACCGCCGACAACATGACAAGCAACGGCATTCATTGCGATCATTTCAAGATGGCTTTGTTTGACGGAGATGACTACCACACATTTGCTTTAAACATGCAAATGGTCTACCGCAGCAAAGGATTATTGGGAGTGGTCACAGACCCACCGAATGAGACTCTTGACCCTGCCGCTACTCAAGAACAGCATAGCAAATGACAGTTAAAATGTGATCAGGATTTTTCACTTCTAGCAATGCAACTTACGGAACGACTGAATTTCACTTTTTGAGATGGAAATGACAACCTCTGCCCCAGAACTGCATGGAGAGCCCTGAAGAAACGATACGAGAAAACCAGTGATGTGGAACGTGGTACACTTTTGACAGAGTTCCATACTCAGACAATGGAGGAAGGAACACGTCTTGAAGATCACATTTCACATCTCAAGCACCTAGCCAGCCACATCAGCGCATTGGATGAGGTTATCTCAGAACGTGTTCTGATGCTAATACTATTTCGAAGTCTTCCTCCCAGATTCAAGGACACCATCAACAGAATGCTAACTTTCCCAAAAACAAGGCAAGACCCTTGACAAGAAACTGGCACAACTTCAGACACAGTTTAACCAGGCCCTTGCAGCAACCGCTGGTCAAGCTGGTAACCCTCAATGTGGCAATGCTGTCAATGGTCAGGCTCAGTGTAGACCTGGCCACCCCAAACCCCAGCACATCGAAGTCCACCCCGGCACATCGATGTGATCCCCCCCACATTGGCCACCTCAAAACCAGGGGCTCTACTGGGGTGGGACTGTGCATTTTTCTTGCTTTTCCTGTGTGATGTGTATGCTCTAAATGCCCTTTTTTTTGGCTGATGCAGTCACGGGTCATCTCCGTGGTCGCTCCAATTTCCGCAACTTAGCGGTCAGCCACGCTGACTCAGGCTGGCCGCATTCAACGCGTCACCAGCTGGCGCGTCACCCAGGACTCTGCCAGCTGGAAATCCAGATTAAAATGACTGCGATTAAATCCACATCTAGATTTAGTTATGAATTTTTGGGGTGCAATGTTTTGCGCTTGAATTTGAAAGGCCAAACTTTGCTTCTCTCAGTTTAAGCCCTGAGGTTCGATGATCAGACGTCGCTTGTGAGAATTCAAAACTTTGAATTTCCTATGTCGATTTCGGAGTTCGTAGTTTAGAGTTTGAAGTTCGATGTCAGAAGTTCAAAGTTTGAAATTCTGACTCTGACATTGAAGTTTAAAGTTCGTAGTTTGAATTTTGAAGATTGAAGTTTAAAGCTCGTAGTTTGACTTTCGGTTTCTACGGTTTGCTGGCAAAACGACAAAAAACTGAAGTTCCGAGTAGAGAAAGTTTCCTATCATGCAAGCAAACCCTTTTATAGATTAATTTCTGGAACATGAATGTGGTTTCTGAACCATGATGCTCACTGACACCCACTGGAAGACCGGGTTAGGGGGTCGCCCCAGATTTCCGGAAACGATGCTCACTGACACCCACTGGAAGACCGGGTTGGTCGGCATGGCGGGAAAGCCAGGGTGGATGGATGGAGGAGGGGAGGAGGGGGGGGGGGGGGGGGGGGGGGGGGGGGGGGGGGGGGGGGGGGTAGCGGATTGGGTGATGACCTTGCGTGTACGTCAAACGCGAGCTCAATACACATCGATGCCCCATCGATGTTGATCGTGGTTCCGCGGCCGTGGTAATAGGGTCACCCCGGAACCCCAGGTCAACATTGGTCAGGCTGCTGCAGTACCACCTCCTGCGTAACCATACGTCCTTGCACTCGGAAAGTGATTGAAGAACTTAGCCTCACCAAAGACCAGTTTATCAAAGAGAACGGAGGTGAGACTGGTCTTGTTGCCAAATACCAAGGACAGCGAACTAAAATGTTTGATTCCTGCGGAAACAGACAATCAGGACAAGGAGGCCTTGTAGACTCTCCTCATCGGCCACCTCAAAGGCCTTTCTCTCCACGACCCTTAGTTCATCATGATGAATGCAACTGCTGGACCTGTCAAAAAGTTGGGCATACTGCAGCAGACTGCCCCAGAAAAGCCGGGCGTCGCGCTTCACATCTACCGTGACAATAACATGCTTTTCTACCCACTGGACAGGACACTGGACCTTCCAACATTGCGTCTAGTATTGTATCGGGAATCTGCGCTCTTCTGACAAGGACACAACCTCAATACGGCCCCTCACTCACCACGTCTCTCAACCTTCTATCAGAAGGCCCCACCTACACTGAAGAAGATGATATTTTAGCAGCAGAAGGCTCATCAGAAATTGAAGAAGAACCAATTCTAGAGGAGCTCGCCATGTGCACCATTGAAAGTGCTTTTCTTATAGCGGCAGGCATTCTGGCATGGATCATTGACTCAGGCTGCACCAAGCACATGAAATGCAAGAAGGACAGGTTCATTACCTACACCAAGTTCGGCATTCCAAGGGAAGTATGGGTAGGTGATGGCCGCGTCATTCTAGCCTATGGCCAAGGAACTGTCCACGTAGGCATCTCACTTGCCGGGGAGAAAGCAGTTCGTACCTTCTCTGAATTCCTCTATGTCCCCGACTTGGCTGCCAATCTTCTCTCTGTTACTCGACTGAACGACAAAGGATTCAAGGTGGTTTTTGATACTGAAAAACACTGCAAGATCTACAGAAACAACTCTCAGCTAGCAGCCAAAGCCCTCCGACACGGAAATATGACCATCCTTGATACTGCTGAGACTCCTACAATAAGCACAGCACCATAAATGGTGTTCATTGCCACAGCAACTACTAACCCTTTTTTTTCAGGTCCCTCACATGGCTCCGGCCCTTTTCCTGAAGCAGAAATCTAGCATCGCCGACTAGCTCATGTTGGCTACAACACTCTCAACACCATGGCCACCAAGCATCTGGTACACGATCTCCCATCCACACTTCTACGTGACTTCGCCGCCAATCCCTGTTACGGCTGTATCACTGGAAAGCAACATCAGGCTCCATTCCCTTCCTAGTCAACACACATTGCCAAACAGCCACTGGAATCCATTCATCTTGACCTCTGTACATTAAGGAACCGTCTCTTTTTAGGAAGAACTACTTTTTGGTCATTGTTGATGACTACACATATGACATGGGTTAAGATCCTCCGCAAAAAGAAAGAAGTCCTGGACACTCTCAAAGTCTGGATCACTAAAGTGGAAAATGAAAAGGATTTGACAGTCAAGACCATCAAGTCCGACGATGGCGGTGAGTCCGTCAACTCCACTCTCAAAGCCTTTTACGCCAACAAAGGGATGCAGCACCACACGAGCATCCCATACACACCACAACAAAATGGACGTGACGAGCGCATGAAGCGAACTCTATTGGACCGGACACGCACCATGCTTCACACGGCAGGTTTTTCCACAGCCTTCTGGGCTGAAGCCCTCACTACGGAAGCATACATCACAAAATCGTCTTCCCACATGCAAACTCTCGGAGGGTACGTATACCCCCTATGAAGCCTGGACCGGACATCGCCCTCATCTGGGCCNTGGACGCTCGCTCCAAGATGTGTATCCTGCTTGGATATGAAGATAGCCGTGATATCTATCGACTCTGGGATCCCACCACCAAGACTGTCGTTCGATGCCGCCGTCCTGTTTTTTTATGAAAGTTTCTACAACCGAGCGGTGACTTCCTCTCCACCCTCTGTTACTCCTCTGATTCACGTTGAGCCTACTCCAGAACCACTGCAGAAGTTCTCCGTCGATACCTCCATTGACGAACATGCTGCTATTCTTCCCCCAATCATCCCTGAAGAACATGTCCCTGTTTCCAATCTTCCTGCGCCAGCGGCTCCATCAGCACCATCTGCTCCACCGGCTTCAGCTGCTCCATCCTCTTCATCGATCCTAGCTACATCCTACATTATACCTCTTCGATCTAGGATTCAGACCAAATTTCCATCATTTCTTCAGCTCAACTTCCTTGCTGCTGACAGCCTGACTGACAACTCAAGGAAGCACTACTGACCCAGGCAGTTGACCCCACAAGTTACAAAGATCCCATGCGTCATGCCGATGCTGCTCAATGGCAAGAAGCGGCACAAGCTGAATTCTCTCAGCTTCAAAAACAACACACCTGGAATCTCATTTCTCGTCCATAAGGTGCGCCTGTGGTCACTTGCAAGTGGGTCTTCAAAACCAAGCTTGACAGCTTGGGTGCCATTGAGTGCCGTAAGGCCTGCCTGGTAGCCCATGGCTACAGCCAGATTCCCGGCGTCAACTACACCGACACGTTTGCCCCTGTGGCTAAGTACTCTTCCATCCGTGTCATTCTCTTTCTTGCTGCTGCTAGCACGTGGTACTTACACCAGATGGATGTCAAGCGCGCATTTCTGAACGGAAATCTCAAGGAGACCATCTACATGATGCAACCTGAAGGATTTTCTGTGCCAAGCAAGGAGGACAGGGTCTGCAAGATTAACCGCTCACTCTACCGCCTCAAACAAGCTCTGCATCAGTAGAATCTAAAAATCCATGAGTTCTTCCTCCTTCAAGGTCTCCATCGCCTGCACTCTGACCACTCTGTCTACTTCAATTCTAGCACCACTACTCTGGGTGTGATTCTCTACGTTGGCAACCTCATCCTGTCCGGCCCCAATCTTGACGCCATCGACGCTTTCAAACATCAGCTCTCTGCTCGCTTTGAGATTTCCGACATGGACCCTCTGCGCTACTATCTCGGGATCCAGATCCATGTTGACCCCGCTCAGGGTCATGTGGTCCTCACTCAAAGCATGTATGCTCAACGCGTTGCTGACAAGTTTGGACTTGGTGAATCTAAAGCCATTTCCACTCCACTTGCCAAAGACCATGGCCTCACCAAGATGCAGCCTTCCCCAGAGTTCGCGGTGACAGCTGACTCTAAGCTCTACCCCAGCATGGTTGGTTCTCTGATGTACGCATCCGTCGCCACCCGTCCTGAATTGGCCTACGCAGTTGGAATTCTCAGCCAAGGTTGTAAACAACCCACGACGGCCCATGCAAAGCATTAACTATTTCTGCGCATCACCCTTGCTCGGCTTCCGTTACTCCTCCTCCGGCAACAACGTCCTTGAGGGGTTCTGCGACGCTGATCTATCAGGCGACCATGCCACCAGCCGCTCCACCTTAGGCTACGTCTTTCTCCTCAATGGTGGCCCCGTCAGTTGGTGGTCTAAGAAGCAGTCTGTTGTCGCCCTTTCCTCCACCGAGGCTGAATACATTGCCAAAAGTGAACGTGCTCGTGAAGCAGTCTGGCTCTGCATGCTTCTCAGCGAGCTCGGTTTCGATCAACTCGAACCCACACCCATTTGGTGCGAAAATGAGGGTGACATCGCCCTTTTGGAGGATCCTGTCCTTCACGACTGTACAAATCACGTCTGCCACCAGTATCACTACGTGCGTGACACCGTCGCTGACGGGGAGGTTTCCATGCTCTATGTTCCAACTGCCTCACAGACCGCAGACATTCTCACGAAAGCTCTCTCAGCTGATCGGCATGCCTCCCTCTGCGACCAACTTGGCCTACTGTCCCTTTGATCCCTCTGTTTGTCATCCTTCCCTTGTTCTTTCCTCTTGTCTCTGGTCGGCGCGCTGTTTCCTTCTGCCTTCCTTGTGTTTGTTGCCCTTCCTCTGTGCTCCTCTCCTCCATTCCTTGTCGGTACCCCCAAAATGAGGCGTTGGCATCGACACGGAGTGGCTCACCCTGGCCCTTCCCCGCTCACTCGCGGTCCCCCCATATGAGGCATTGGATCGGGAGTGGGCGTTGGTGATGGGTCTGGGTCGCCCCTGCAACTCTTTGCTCTGCCTCTCTGTCTCTGCGCCTTGTCTCCTTGACCGGCTTGACCCTCTCTCCTTGACCGCGACCACATCCCAAACAAAAGGGGGGGACCAGCAGCGGGACACTGCTGATCATTGGTGAAGGCAGCAACAGGGGGCTCTGGGGGATTTTTTGAAACCTTTTGACCTGGGCCTTGCCCTACGGCATATTTGGGGCACCCCCAAAGACCACCCTGCCCAGACAACCAAGTGATCAGCCTGACGGTCCGGCCCCGCATGGTCAGTTGGCCTGCCAGCCGGCCAGTGGGGGATACTGACTCCCCTTTCACCTTCTTCCTTTTGTTTTTCCTTGCAAAGCACTTCTCAGCGGATTGGGCTTGCTGACCTCTCTGTCGCCCTACAGTTTGTTCTTGCCATCTGCTCTCCTTTCTTCGCTCTTTCGTGGGGGGGGGGGGGGGGGGGGGGGGG
>SZWC01022909.1:0-17500 GCA_023375785.1 Penium margaritaceum
TCTAGTGGTCGAAGGCGACCACCGGGCTCACGGGAGTAACCGGAGGTCGAGGGGCGCACCTCAGGCTCAGGAACAGGTACGACCATAGGGACAGGTACGACCACAGCTGGTGAGGGCTGAGACGAGGTAGCCGGAGATGCCGTGCGAGGAGAAGCGTGTGTGGGGGACACTGAGCTCGCAGGGACAGCTGGCCCGGACGCTGAGACAGGAGTGTCAGGCGACATAGGGACAGGAGTGGGCTGGGATGGGTCAGACACCGGAGCAGGGGTGCAAGTGGACACAGGTGATGATGCAGGAGGAGGTGTGGGAGCAGCGGTACCTGTGGGGTGTGAAACAGGCTGAGCAGGCGGGATCTCTGGACCAACGGCAATGATAGCCGGGTCATCAAGTGCTGGAGATCGAGAGGGTACTCGAGTGGACACATCAGCCTGACGAGAAATGGTCATTGGCGGAGAAGTCTCCCCCATCTGCCGAGGACCCTCACAGAAAGGGACATGAGCTGCGGAGAGCGCTGTGATCGAAGCCAGATCACGGTATGTGAGAGACTAAAAAAACAGCGCGTCACGGGACTCAATGACGCGACGGCGAGTGGGGTCCCAAAAGCGCCAGGCCTTCGACCGTGGGGAGATGCCGATGAAAGCACACAAGCGACCCCGGGGGGAGACCTTGGACCCCTGCTGGTCCTCGGTGTACCATACGGAGGCCAGGGAAACCTAGACGCGCGCGAGACGAAGATCAGCACGGTGGCCAAACCAGAGCTCGTACGGTGTAACATGATCCGGAAGCGGACCATGCGGGAGGCGGTTCCAGACCCACGTCATGTAGGCAAAGCCCTCGAAGGCGAAGGACTCCGGGAGACCGCACTCAGACCGCATGGCGCGGACCGAATCCTCCATGGTGCGGTTCCAGCGCTCAGAGACACCGTTCTGCTGTGGGGTAGCAGGAGCGGAGACCTGGTGAAAAATGCCGTGCTCAGCAAAGAAGGAGTCCATCTCACCGAGGAACTCGCCGCCGCGATCCGAGCGAAAGGTATGTAGTGTGTGGCGAGACTGACGCTCAGCCATCACGAGCCAGAGCCGAACCGCAAGGGCAGCGTCGCTCTTCTGGCACAGACTGTAGACCCACCGCATCCGGGTGAAGTCATCAGTCAGCGTCAGAACATACCGTCCCCTCTCGGACAGGGACTCGACCGGGAGAGGACCAAGCAGGTCCGAGTGGACCAACTCGAGTGGCCTCAGCGCTCGGGAACGCGAATCAGGATAAGTGCACCGGTGCATCTTTCCCTGAGCGCAAAAAAGACAGTCGGTCTTGGGTGGCTTCTCGAAAGAAGCCACGTCAAGACCAAGAGCGGGCTATGTCCGGATGAGCTTCGACACAGTGTCGGAGCCCACGTGACACAGACGTCAGTGAAGCAACCGCTGGTGTTTCGGGGATAGAACACCAGTGACAAAAACGCGGCCAGAGGAGGAGGGAGAGCAAGGGGAGGAGGGCCGAGCAATGTGGTACAAATCATCTACGACTGAAGCACGCAGGACAATGCTACGGGTGTCAAGAGCAGTCACAGTCGCTGAATCAGCGGTATGCTCAACGGAGAGACCCATCAGAGTGCAGGCATGCACAGACAGCAGGCTGAGCTCAAGATCAGGCACAAACAGCACGTCAGAGAGATACAGGGGGCCAGACGGACTATCAAAGCATACAACCCCAACACCGTGGACCGGTAAGGACTGACCAGAGCCTGTACGAACAGAACGGACAGTCGTGACGGGACCAAGTACCACAAAGTCACTACGACGACACGTCATGTGGTGGGTGGCACCGGAATCGATGATCCAAGTGCCACCGGAGTCACGACTGGTGGACGTCACTGTACAACGAGCAGTTGAACACTCGGCATCAGAGGGACGCTGAGCCGTCAGAGGGAAGGAACGACGTACATCACGAAGGTGAGACTCATGAATCCAGTCAGTGCAGTCAGGCCCATCATCATCACATGCGGACTGTGCTCCTCCACACGTGTCATCACGAGTCACGAGGATGGACGAACAAGCAGTCTGTGACTCACTCGACGATGACAACACACTCGCACCTCCCTGAACGCGAAGCGCCAGAAGATGACGGAGCTCGGCGATTGTGCGGTCACGTGGGTCTGGATCACTGCTACTCGCCGGTGAGGATGCAGGAACAGCTACAGTCGTGGTCGCCGCGCGTCCAGTGGAGTGTGCGGTCGACGTGCCGGACGCCGTGCGGGCAGCATGGGCAGCCTAAGTCCGCGAGTGATGCGCTCCCAGTCAAGCGGCTGCTGGCACTCGGTGTAGCGATGGGCACCTCCACAGTTGTAACAGTGCACGGAACGGCCACTGCTACCACTGGATGACGACTGCTGCTGACCCGATCCGCGCTTCCTATTCTTCTTCTTCCCCTGGGCGGCTGCGGCAACGCCCTGCGTCTGCGTGGGTGTAGACGGGGTCNCGCGCGTCCGGAGGAGTGTGCGGTCGACGTGCCGGACGTCGTGCAGGCAGCATGGGCAGCCTGAAGTCCGCGAGTGATGCGCTCCCAGTCAAGCGGCTGCTGGCACTCGGTGTAGCGATGGGCACCTCCACAGTTGTAGCAGTGCACGGAACGGCCACTGCTACCACTGGATGATGACTGTTGCTGACCCGATCCGCGCTTCCTATTCTTCTTCTTCCCCTGGGCGGCTGCGACAACGCCCTGCGTCTGCGTGGGTGTAGACGGGGTCGAAGAGGAGGAGGAAGATGAGGTCGTGATGGAGGTAGATGTGGGTGACTGCAGGAGGGAAGATGGTGGTGAGGCGAGGACTGCTGCAGCGAGGGAAGTCTCCGGATGTGCTACTGTTGCCTCGCGGGCCTACGTCACCTGGAGGAAAAGCTGGTGGGCCCAAGGGAGCAGCTGCAAGGTGGCTGAGAAAGGCTCGAGAGCAGCGTCGCTGTACCGTGTGAATATGTCGGTGTACTCCAGGCGAACTCCGAGCATGATCGTCCGAAGTGCCCACAGCTGTGTGCCCCCTGAGGTCCCCAGACGCGTGTAGATACGCATGGCNAAGAGGAGGAGGAAGATGAGGTCGTGATGGAGGTAGATGAGGGTGACTGTAGGAGGAAAGATGGTGGTGAGGCGAGGACTGCTGCCGCGAGGGAAGTCTTCTGATGTGCTACTGCTGCCTCGCGGGCCGGCGTCACCTGGAGGAAAAGCTGGTGGGCCCAAGGGAGCAGCTGCAGGGTGGCTGAGAAAGGCTCGAGAGCAGCGTCGCTGTACCGTGTGAATATGTCGGTGTACTCCAGGCGAACTCCGAGCATGATCATCCGAAGTGCCCACAGTTGTGTGCCCCCTGAGGTCCCTAGACGCATGTAGATACGCATGGCGCGTCGCCAGTAATCCGCCGCAGGCTCCGCTAGTCCCTGACAGAGAGAGTGGAAAGCACGAATGTGTGACGCACGCGTGGCGTGCGTCTCTGCGGCCAGTAGGGACAATGCCAGATCCCAGCCTCCACGCGGATCAGCTCCGGTGCCTGTGCCAGCCTCGCCGAGGAAGGGGCGGAAGTCAACGACAGTCTCGCGTGGCATGGCGTAGAGAAGTCCTCGCATGGCCCTGGCTGCTGTTAGCACCTGTGCTGGATCTGTAGGCTGGTATGGGCTGTGGTAGTAAGGCCACACTCCCTCGAAAGTGGCCCACACCTGAAACAGGATCTCCCAGCAGTCAAATCCATCCTCATTGATGTACCGTGGAGGTGGTGCCTCAAAGTCCTTTGGCTGCCGCTCCGTGGGGAGAGCAACCGCAAGCTGAGGAGGGCGAGAGACGGGGAAGACTCCTGGAAGGGGGTGATCACCGGGGAAGTCAGGTGACGGTCGTATCGGGGACACGGGTGGAGGTCGGATACCTGTCTGTAGCTGACGGAGGCGCTCCTGTAGGAGACGAATCTCCCGCTCCTGGGAGTCATCCTCGAAGCCTGGCATGAATGGCCCGTCGTCAAGGAGGTCCGCAGGTGGTGGGGAAACCACACCAGGAGGTGAAGCAGGCGCGGCACCTGTCACGGGCACCTGAGCCGAGTGCTGGGTGGAGGCCGCAACGCCGGCAGCTCCCTCAGAAATCCGCGGAGGAGCTGTGGGCTGAGCGCGTAGGAGCTCAGTCAGCGTGCGGATCGCGTCAGTCTGCTCTCGCTGCAGACGACGCATCTCCTCCTGCTGGCTGCGCAGGTCCTCAATGGCCTGCGAGCGAGGGCTCAATACTCCTGAAGAAGAGGAGGAGGGATCACCTGGTCCCTTGTCCTTGTCGTCGGGCGAACTCATGTCGCCGCTCACTATGGGATGACAGGTCACGTTTGCCGGATTTCAAAACCGTCTGCGTTTCTCGGCGAGTTGAAACGCTGGCAACTTTTCACTTTCCGGGTGAAAATTTGGCAAAGTGTAATGCTGACGTCAGCAAGTGGTTGCTGACGTCAGTACGACTTGATGACGTCAGCAATCGACAATGCTGACGTCAGCTCGTCCCCTTCCTTTTTTTTTTCTTGTCACAGTTATGCCGCTACGCGGTGGCGCGCGGCAGCTCCGCGGAAGCTGCGCAGCAGCTTCCGCCCAGTTGCTGCTGCAGCTGTGCTGTCAGCTGCAGCAGCAGCTGCGTAGCTGCGTGTGCAGCGGTGGCAGCAACGGCTGCGCTGCTGCTGCTGCTGCTGCTGCGCGCGGCGGCTGCTGCTGCTGCGCGCTGCAGCTGCTGCTGGCTGCCGCCGCCGCGTGCTGCTGCTGGCTGCCGCCGCCGCGCGCTACTACTGCTACCACTGCTGCGCTGCTGCTGCCGCCGCGACTGCCGCTGCTGCTGCTGTGCCGCTGCCGCTGCTGCGCTGCTGCAGCCGACGCTGCTGCTGCGCTGCTGCTGCCGCCGCTGCTGCCACGCTGCTGTGGCGGCCGCTGCTGCTGCGCTGCTGCCGCTGCCGCCTCTGTTGCTGTTGCTCTGCTGTTGCGACTGTGGAGGGAGGGGCGGCTGCACGCACGGCAGCCGCCACACACCTCTGCGTGGCGGTACGTGCCGCTGCTACTGCCTCAGCAGCTGCGATCTCACGTGGTGGGTGGAGTACGTGGACGGCGACCGGCCGTCTCCAATAGGTCCCAGAAGGTCTGCTGCAGCGGTGACTCTGCTGCTCTGCTGCGTCTCTGCTGCGCAGCTCAGTGAGAACTGTCTCACTACTCTGATACCATGAGAAAGTGCGTGGAAGCTTCCTAGCAACACAGCCGTTGACCGGGCGTCAGTGCCAGGTCAGACGGTGACGACAGTCACAGGTCGTACACACAACGGCAAGGGTTTGGCTAGGAGACACAAGGCACAGTGTCAGAATGCTTCAATATAGCATATGCAGAGAGAAATGACAACTGACAGGTCCAGGGCATAAATACCTGCCGCGGCGCACGGCGGGTGTCGCACGCGGCAGTCCAAGAGCTGTCCTAAAACCGGCCCAAAACCATTGTTTTGGCCGTAACTCTGCGCACACATGTCAGAATCCTACGCCGTCTGAACCTAGACGTGCAGAATCAAAAGACGGACGTAGCGACTGGTCACATGCATGCATCCATCGACTGACAGCGAGTATACAATGCAAAAACATGCAAATGGGCCTCATGCCCAGTCCGCCGAAAGGCGCCTGCAAGACGTAGAAGGCACAACAAGGAGTCCCGGTGACATCTGAGGCTCTGGAACAGTGGTCGGTCAGCTCCAGGCGGGTAGTCCGCCGCCTGTCGTCGCGCCGGTGTCACCAGGGCCGCCTGCCTCAGGGATCTGCACGAGTATGGACACGGCCGAGTGGTCACAGTAAACTGTACAGGAATGGCACAAAGCACAACAGAAACATCGCAAGCGATAGAGACGGTCAATTTTCCAGCCGTTCTTGGCGCGAACTGATGACTAGCTAGGGAAGAAGAATTCAACTGTCAATGACGTTTCATCCTCAGATCGACGGTTAAACCAAGCAGACAAACTAGACGCTCGAATAACGTCTTCGGGTATTATGCAAACCTCACGGGACAAATTGGGCACAAAAACTCCCGATTGTCGAAATCGCATATAACTTGGCAGTTTCCACCGCAATGGGTAAAACTCCATGAGAAGTGATGTATGGAAATCTTCCCGCCACACCAGCTGCACTACATGGTCGACGTTCAACGCTGAGACTTCACAATCATCTCGGAGGAAACAGTGCGAATCCTCGCGAAAATAGAAGCAGCGATGAAACGAGCAGCTGATCGACATCGCAACAACGACATCTTCATCGCCGGCGACAAAGTCCTTAGATATGGTAACATCAAACTCCACGGAGTCGACTATTCGAAACTCTAACCCCAATGGTTGGGATCGTTTGAGATCGAGCACATGCAAACCCCCGTGGTTGCACAACTCAAACTAGTCAACATTATGCAAGGTCATCCTGTGTTCCATGTGAGTAGACTCGAGCACTATCGAGACCCCGGAGAGAACTTCCTCGGGAGGGACATCTCTCACCCGCCTCCCGTTCAAGTGGACGAAGACACAGAGTACGTCATCGAAGACATCCTTGACCATTGAGGACGAGGCAAGACGACATAACATCTCGTCAAGTGGCATGGCTAAGACACCGCACACAACTGGGAGCCCTACGAAAACCTCCGAGAGTCGACAACCTAATCAAAGACTATTACCGCCGACACCGGGCCACATCTATACACGCGCCAGGACGTCGCGACGAAAACGGGGGAAAGTGTTACGAACCAGACGTACAAGAGTCCCTAATCTTTCTGAGGGGGCATTTGTGTTACTACACAAACAGCACATCCTGTTGCGAGACCACGATATTTACTCCGACGGCCGAGGGCAAACCGGCCAACTGACCTTGCCCTAAGTGAATCTTCTTGAACCTTGTGACAGCTTCGACCACTCTCGCAAATCTACGATAGATTTATCACGACCTTTCGCTTGACTTCTCGACGCACTGAGACGAATTTGGATTTATTAAGAAGGTGCATCTAGCATCTTCACCGTTGATTCTCAAAACTCCAAATTTCTCGGCAGACCTTCTCGAATCCGATCACTCACGACACGACTCCGTATGTGTCGCTCGATAATCGACCCAACGACCCCGAGTATGCCTCATGTGCAACCTGACACTTGAATATACATGTTAGATCATTTCGACACCTGTCCTCGAAGTACACCCATTGCCAATTACAAATTGGTCAAGTGTCCCAAATTCGAAATCGTGTTCTGCTTCATAAATTCTACCTGTTCACCATCCATGCCCCGTCCAGCATAACACCCCCTGTGAACCACCTACTTTCCGCTCGACCGAACACCGTTCATGTCATGCTCAGTGCAACCGACTCAAGTAGTGTCAAAAATCTCAAAATCTCCATTTTCCCATCTTCGTCGTACGAAGTGTGCACTTCCGTCTTAACAGTTCAGGTCATGGTGCTGTCGTGGAACCTAATGGGCTTACGACTGAGTAATAGTTGGGTGATGGGTTTAGCTGTGTCCAAACGAATTCGTTGAGGGATCTGTTCCTTCAAAGTTCTCTACAATGGACAGTTGTTTCGGAATCTCTTTGGACCATCTCGTAAGCACGACCTGCGATGTTTTCAGCTGAAGCGCACACATCGGCACCTGATTTCCAAAAAATGAAGGTCCATCACAATTCGAAAGCATAATTTATTGTAGTTTAAATGATGCCGGTACGGCAACTTTTTCTTTTCTTAGCTGGATTGAGTGACGTCGTGGGCCTGTGTGCTCGTTCTTCAGTTGCTTCGCAGAGTTTTCTGCAACTAGTCTGATCGCAAACGAAGGGCATCAGCTGCAACGACGACGAAAGGATATTGCTTCATCATCAGTTTGAAGTCACAATCTACAGTCAAGAACAGAACTCGTGCATTGACGTGGAAGTTATGAAATGAGTAAGTCGTCATCCCTGTCCGAAAGATAGAGGGAGATGTCCGCTGTAACAAGGAAGATAAACTGCACCTTTACGCACCTAAAAGCTGAAATGAAGTGAGATTTCACTTTTCTACCATATCTCATAACACAATTCCACTCTTTGCACCACTTTTTCCTCAATCAATATCATGTCATGTGAAAAACTTTACCCTAACTTAACTTTTTATCACTCTCCTAAACAAATTTTAACATACAAAATTTTGTATGCTATGTAAACCTTCATTACACTAAGTTGATATCAATTATGAACAAAAATCTTATTCGATATAGAACATGATTACTTATTGAATTAAAAAATAGATTATAATTAGAATTCTCTTACAAGAATCTAAATACGGGAATTGGGAGAGAACACATGCCCCACAAGATGAACTCACCAAATCCTATTGTCTTCATCCAACGTGCAGACTCACCTCTTGGTTATTTCAAACCACAATTAATGAACAAATATTATAAGAAACTTAAAACGGGGGTAGTTTAAGTGGATCCAACCTGCTTATAGCCTCATAGAGCACACTAACTTGTTGCAACTTCCATGGTTTACATTTGTAAGGATGATGAAATAAATTGTTTTTGTAATCAATTTATACCATGGAAAAGGATTTTTTTAATTTTCAACCATAATTAGATATATTTTTCAAAAACAAATAACTATTTTTTTTGGGATTTTAATTCAATCAACGCGGTTATCAATTAATCAGTTGACATGTTTTTGGGTTACGAAGTATCCCTATTGTTTTCCGTTCGGCATCCGCTTTTTAAAAAAATTGTTGAGTCTGCCATTTCCATTACTTTCATCCCAGCAACTCAACCAAAATGCGAGACTCACTTGGAAATGTTAGTAATAGGTATAACCCATACATGTTTTTGGCATAGATTTCCTACCTTTTGAAAATCAATGTTCCACTTCACATTCAAAATCATTCATGTTTCATCTATGTCCCTTATCCTCTCACCCCAGGAGCTTGACCAAAATTTGAGACTCACCCTAAAGTGTTTGAAATTGGTGACGATGAGAAATATGCAAATTCCTTTAGGTCGTGTTTCTTATGTCATTGTGATTGAATGAAAAAGTATACACAATGTGACATCCAATTATTCCACAACCATCAACTCCAACGTAGGATGCATGGTAAGATTTTGATTCCTTTAATCTTAACGTAGTATCCCTCCATGTTTCATGCAATCACACGTACAACCAATTGTTTTAAAAAACACATGACAAGAGTGCTTCGAGAGCAGAGCTATTGGTGGCATTCCTCTATCCTATAGAGGAAACGTGCTCTCAACATAAATGACAATCACTTTACACTATGATCAATGCACACTCTCACCCATAAGCATTCACTATGACATGCCCACAATCACATCGACATGGTCTTTGTCTTAATTTTTTCATGCTCATGGTCTTCATTTTGGTCCTTGCCTTAACTTTGAATGCTCATGGTCTTCCTCTTGGTCTGTCTCTGCCCTAGATTTAGACATAGTATTGGCTCTCTTTTGGCATTCCTTATTGGTTGTCACCCTTTAACCATTTCAGCCTAGTATTCTGCTACTGAATGGAACAAGTTGGCCACATGCTTATTGCCACAAATAAAACCCCAACAGAAGAGGATGAAAAGAAAACATACGTCATGTTTGAACAAATCACACCTTATCCCATAAACATCATTGTTGAATGCATGCATGCACACGCACACACTCTCATGCATGCACACAAATTCATGCAAGCACACACACTCATGCTCGCACACGTTATGTAACGTGTCGTGTCTCCAGCTCCTGCTCTGAAGTCATCGTCGGAGTTTGCATAATGGCATTCTCAGTCCACGTCAGGGGTTTTCCTCCTTCGCTGGACTTAGGGGCAATCGTCATCAACGACCCAAAGCAGGGAGACTCGAATGTTTTGAGTCTCCGGAGGCCCAAATCCGTTTTTAACCAAACCCCTAGTTTTGGAACCTAAACCGGGGGTTTTTACCTCGAACTCTTGTGTTCACATGAGTTATTCTGTTTATTTTATGTCAAAGTTTGTGGTAAACAAACTTTGATTTATGTTTTGCCGTTCTGGCGTGAAATTTTCGCATGCCAGGCACGCTGGTGATTTTGTGCCAGCTCTCTCTCCTCACCCTCGCTCCCCCAATCCCTCATCCTCGCTTGCTAGTTTGCAAGGAGGGCGAGGGGGGCAAGGGCACGAGGCCACGAGGCCTCGACCTCAAGGCCCTCGTGGCCCCTCAGCCGCCAATCGGGCTGAGGTCGCGATCGGCGGTAGTCGACTGGCCGGTCGATGGCCGGCCGGTCGCTTGGCCGGTCGCCGGCCATCCAGCCGGACGTCAGTGAGTTGGCCAGCTGCTTGCAAAGTGCTAGCCGTCGGACAGCCCTCGCCAATGCGAGGGGTGGTGCGCAACCACCCCTTGCTTCAGCGAGGAGGGAGGGCCAAACCGGCCCTCCCGCTACATTCCTCCAAACTTATTATGAACCGTCCCGGTTCATGAACAATAAGTAGGATTGTCTGTGAGTGAGTCATCAACATTGTGAAAGAAAATTAATAATTTCAATCACCAGCTAAACATGAAGACGTGCATGATGCTAAGACCTAAGCTAAAGCTTGTAGGTCAGCACGGCTAGCGGCCTCCCCCCTTTAAGCTGGAGCGTCTGCGCGACAACCATGTTTGGAGTCGCCAACCTCCTATGGTCATTGTCCATGAATGCTGCCCTGTGGGAATGTTGTTCACTTTTTCCGCGTTCAGGTGGTACCTCCTACCACGCGTCGATCTGTGCGAGCTTCAAGCTCACTCTAGTACTCGTTGACCACCCCTGTGGGCAACCAAGATTCGGGCTCCCATGAATTATTTTCAGGTGCACAACCGGCCCAATGAACGAGGTACTCCCTGACAACGCGCGACCAAAGAGTACGCTCTCGGTGCTGGAGTAGGCACAGGACCTCGTATTGGCCGATGACAGCCAGGACCGCTGGCGGTGGCTGAACGGTTCCTTTTGCCGTGTATGGAGCTAACAGACTCTAATGAAACATGTCATGTATCTTCATACTCGGCGGAAGTAGCAATCGGTATGCCACTCGCCCGATGCGTGCCACAATGGGAAACGGCCCAATCCACTTCGGTAGAAGTTTTCTTCTCCCTGGCGACTTCACTTGAAGGTTTTTAGTGCTAAGCAACACTTTGTCACCGATGTCAAACAAGACCTCCCGGCGACCTCTGTCGGCGTATGCCTTTTGCCGCTGCCGAACTGCTTGAAGGTGACCCTTCGTCTCTTGTAACAAGGAGTCAATGCGCTTAGCAAAGGCTTGAGTGGAAGGAACCTGCCCTCTAGTACTCCCACTCTTCACCAATGAAGAGGGTACCACTGGATGCCGACCACTGTTAAACACAAACGGAGTGAATTGTGTGGACTCGTTCACCGAGTTGTTCAACGCAAACTCAGCCGGTGCTAGGAATTTGTCCCAATCATGCATGGCAGGGTCCACGTACATGCGAAGCATCTGCTCCAGAGTGCGATTCATGCGCTCTGTTTGTCCGTCAATTATAGGGTGAAATATTGTCGACATTTGCGACTCACTACCAAAGTATTCGTGCATCTTTTGCCAGAACTTAGTAGCAAATCTTCAATCTCAATCGAAGATAATGCAACGGCAAGCGCTGGTGCTTTACGACACCCCCAAAGAAGAGACGAGTGGTCTCCTTTGTGTTCACATCAGTGGTTGTAAGAGTGAAGTGTGTCATCTTCGTAAAAGGATCCATAACCACTAGTATTGCATCATGGCCACGGGCCGTGTCTGGAAGACCGGTAATGAAGTCCATGCTGACGCACTCCCATGGAGTCCTAGGAATGGGAAGCTGTTGGAGGAGTCCAGTAGGCTTCTTGTTACTAGCCTTATTCCGAAGACATGGGTCACATGTCATGTTACACTTACGGACATCAACACTCCACCTTGGCCACCAATTGTGGTTCGAGAGTGCCTGTCCGGTATTTCGGGGTCCCACATCACCTGCGATTGGTGGGTCGTGGAACTGGGAGATAAACTTTGCTCAAAGGTCTCTCGAGTTTGGCACAACAATTTGTTCTCCATGCCAAAAGATTCCTACGGCCTCCACCAAGCTGTAATTGTCCAGATTTTGAGAGTCTTGAAACCAAGAATCCACATAGTATCCCATCCGGATCCTGTTTACAAAACCGTTCTAATGGATAATCTCTCATGGTGATTGCCGCAGAGGTGCAGGGGATCGGGTGGTTGTACTTTTGCTGTTGCAATGGCCATAAAACACCCACTGACCTTGGTGGTTGCTTTAATTTCCACAAAGTGTCGGCTTAGTGGATCGGCCACATTGATGCGTCCTGGCCGATATTCCCATGTGAACGAGAATCGAGTCAAGTATTTGCTCCAACGCGCCTGTCGTCTTGACAGGTCCCGTTGCGTTTGGGAAAACACCAATGGATTATGGTTAGTCATGACCGTCACACCCCCTTCAGCACCCTCGAGGTAGCAACGCCACATCTTGAAAGCATGTACTACCGCAAGGAGCTCTTGATCCCTAGTTGTGTACTGCGTTTCTGCGGGAATCAGCTTCCGGCTCTCATACGCAACTGGGTGACCGTTCTGCATGAGGACGGCTCCGATTCCTACTACCAACACATCACATCGAACCTCCCACGGTTGCGATGGATGCGTAAGAGCTAGGACGGGCACCGTGGATAGGAGCTCTTTGACCTTGAGAAAATGCGTTCTCGCAACCAGATGTCCATTCCCAATGTACATCTTTTTGCGTGAGCGTGGTTAGCGGTGCTACCAGGGTCGAATACCCTTGCAGGAACCATCAAAAGTAGTTTGCAAGGCTGACAAAAGACCGTATCTGCCCAACATTCTCAGGACGTGGCCAGTCCACAATGGCTTGGACCTTTCGTGGGTCGTCACAAATGCCGTCCTTACCGAAGATGTGTCCAAGGTATTCGAGCTCATCTTGTGCAAAGTTGCACTTGCTGACTTTCGCATAGAACTTCTATTCCCGAAGGATTGCGAGAACATTGCGCAGATGTTCTATGTGCTCTTCCATTGATTTGGAGAAAACCATGATGTCGTCCAGATAAACCAAGGCAAACTGTCCGAGTTGCATCGTGAACGTTTGGTTCATTTCTCCTTGGAAGGTTGCCGGGGCATTCGTACGCCCAAAGCATAACACTCAGAACTGATAGTGTCCCATGTGCATTCAAAACATGGTTTTGGGCACATCATCTTCCGTGATGCAGATTTGATGGGACCCTAGAGACAAATCTAAGGACGAAAACACTTTTGCGCCTTGGAGTTGGTCAAAAAGGTCCTCAATCCGCGATAAGGGGAATCAATTTTTCACCGTCAGCTTGTTCAACGCCCGGTAATCCTTGCACATGCGTAAACCACTATCCTCTTTGTTCACAAAAAGACATACCTTATGGCAAGTTATTGGGCTGGATCCACCCCTTTGCAAGGTACTCTTTGATTTGGCGTTCGACCTCTTGCCTTTATGCTGGACTAAGGGGATACATGGGTCTGAACGGAGGAGTCACCTCCGGTTGCAGCGGAATTGTGTGGCCCATGTGTCTTTGTGGTGGAAGCCCAACCAGTGGGTCTTGGAATACATCCGAGAACTCCACCAATAGAGATCTGATCTCTTGTGGCGTGTCTTCCGTCATGTTGTCCTCCACTTTTTGCAGCTGAGCCAAGAAGTATCGACAACCTTGTCAAATACGTCTCTTGACCTGCATTACAGACAAGCTGGCATGGACTTTGAGTCGGGTCGGTGATGATTCTGTAGTCGGAATCAACGTAAAGCGGTGTTGTCCTTTTCGGAGGATCAAACGCTTTGATTCAAAGCACATTAGTGCCTTGTTGTCACGGAGCAAGGGATCGCCTAGCACCACGTCAAATGGGTCAAGATGGTTGAGTACCTTCAACGTGACACCCTGTATGTACCATTGAATACAAATTTTTGCTTTGCAAGTACCGATCACGGGTACCGTATGGTTGTCACTGACAACAACGAGGCCATTAGATGGTTGTACTTCAAGCCAACCTGGCGGGTAAAGCCAAGGCTAACAAAAGAGTCATCCCCTATAGTGTCAGCAAGTAAGTTCACGTGAGCACGAGCTAAGTGTCCTTTGAACTGCATCGTCATGTTGCCCCAACAATTCCGAGTGAACAGACTCGATGATGGCAAGCCGAGTTTGTGATAGACACGGAATCTGTATGAAGGGCGTTGCAACTCCGATGATTCACCCACTCTAGTTCACATCTTGTGGGCACGTGTGAATTCGGCTAGCACATTCCAGTCTTTTGACTTGACTGTGTCGAAATCGTCGACTAAGGGTAGTACAAACGTGATTGAAGTAATTGCTTTGAGGGCGTTTGCTTCAATCATTGTGTCACACAACGTTTGCATAGTGGTTGGTGTCACCACCACTAAGCATGTACAATCTTGCATCTCGTCCGGAGATGCAAGGTTTAGTGGGCAATATCGGTCAGCAAGTGTAGAACGCAGTTCAACAAGAGGAGAAAAGACAACAGAGAAATTTCAACTCGTCAAAAACTCAAATTTTTTAACATCCTCATCTGAAGACATGAACCCACACTCGTGATCCAGTTTTACCCCTCAGTGGTCACCACTGACGTCACTCAGGGGTGGGAAAAACCCGCCCCTGGTCTTGTCTGTTACCACGGCCAGGCACGTTGCTGCGACCGCGACCCTGTCCACGGCCTTGTCCTCGGTCTCCTGCTGTTCCATCCCCATGAGGTGCTACTACTACAGCTAACGCCGCAACCTCTTGTCCACCCCTAGCAATTCGAGGGCACTGAGCCCTAAAATGGCTTGGCTGTATGCAGTTGTGACAGAGCCCTTCGCGGAAGAATGTGTTGCAACGCTCACGCGCCGCCTGCAGCTCGTCATTCTCGCGACTGCGCTTGTTGTTGTGGCCCTTGTATCCACTAGCCTTCTTGGCTGGAGGGTTTATAGGCTGCTTTCCCTTGGTCCCGCATCGCTGTCCAGCTGACCCAACAGCCTCTGCAGCGTCCATGCGCATGTCACGGCCTTGCTGTGCACGTGCATTCGGCCATGCATCAGAGTAGTGCTTCGGGTTTATCGAATACACGTCGCTCATGTACTCGCTCAACGTCCTTCAGCTTGTCCAAGCTTGGCCAGTGGCTATTGTGGTGGTCTTGTCCTTCAGCTTCTCGCTGGCGAGACCATCACGCAAGTACTCGAGCAGCATGCACTCCGGGTACTTGAAGGTCTGAGTCCCATCGCACTCGGTGAAGCTTTTGGCTTCTTCTACGAGTGCGATGAACTCGCTCAAACAGGATTCGAGCGAGGTGCCCAGCTACGTGAAGTCCTTCATCTTGTGGAAGGCGCGATGCGCCTCCTCATGTTGGGTGCACTTCTTGCGCATGATCGCGCAGAAGGCCTTCCACGGCATGGGCTACCACTCGAGGTGCGGTTGCTGCGCAGTCCCGTCCTTGACCACATACTTGAAGAGTTTGTCTTAAAGTCGCGTCATGGCAGGGTCGCTCCCATGGCTGAGTGGAGCCTTGTGGAGACGTAGGACATGCTCTATGCAGTTCAACAAGTAGGCTAGCTTCACCCCCTTCCGGAAGATCTTTACACTGTGGAGGAAGGATGTGTTCATGACCGACCCCGAAGTCGTTGAGGTAGGCAAGTTGTCGCTGCCATCGGTGGTGGCATCCACAGCTGCGGCACGTTGCGCTTGCTGCTACATCCGCACCTAGGTCACGCTCTACAATTCCTTGTCGAGGTCGTTGCATCGGCGGCTTGCCTCATGGGCGGCGAGGCGCTGTAGCTGGCGATCACGGTCAAGGTCCGTGATGCTTTGCTTGACGTGGGCTAGCAGGTTTGCAAACGCACACTTGAGCTTTGATGTCGTCAGAGCATTGACGATAGCCTCCAGGGCCTCGCGTTGTCCGTGTTCCCTTACCCACTGTAAGAGGGTTCGGTTCACGTACACGCCTCTAAGGAGTCCCACCTTTTGGAGGAGACTGTCGTTTGTGATGACGCTCGAGTGGGCGCTGCCTTGCCCCATTGCGGCCGCATCGTTGGAAGGAGGGTCTGCCCCCATTCCTCCGAGTGGTGCCGTATCTCCACCATCGATGGTGATGTTGAGTCGGCGTGTGGCCTCAGCAGCAAACTTCGCGAGCTTACGACGGTCATCGCGAATTGCCTTCGTGGCGACGTCGTCCGGCTCATTCTCGCGGGAACATCCCTTGTGGCTGCTTTAAGCGCCCTTGCTGCTCTTTGCAGTCTCACTGCCGTTGGCAGCTTCAGGCGTTGCGGTGGGCGTCTTGCCCTTCTCGAGCAATTGGCTCGAGTTCGTTGCACGACGATAGTGATGGTCGCGATCCTCATCGCCTTCACCATTGTCGGCGTCGTGCTCTTTGTCGGGGTATCCCCTTGGGAGATCCTCCTCCATCGCTTCGTCTGTCGCGTGGGGGTCGCCCACGTGGGCGTCAACGTGCTCGTTGAGCACCTCTTCGGCCTCTACACGCTGCTTGGTATCGCCGAGGTTCGTGTCGGTTGCCTTCGGCGATACGGTTTCCCTTGGCGATACGGTTGCCTTTGGATTGGCAACCGTGCTTGCGGCGGTGGCTCCCAATACTTGGATTCCGCCGAGAGCTTGTGGTAAGGCTGTCACCACCTTGCCCTTGTTTGTCTTGGATGGTCCGGAACTTGCCATCTTGTCGTTCGTGCAACTAGCACGTGAAGGTCGTTGTGAGGATCACCCCACATCTTAAAGGAGGAATCGTCTCCCACAATCTAGATCTCACGATCGGCGAGGCAATTTCAATTTAAACTTCTATATTCCTAGGCCGCCACGTCGACACAAGGTTGTGGGTTTAGAAACTAGTCGTCTTACGCCGTGAATCACGACACTTGGTAGCAACTAGGATCTAGGAAAATAGAAGTTAACAATACAACGGAGTAACAAGAAGTGTGAGTACCGCTCACAAAACTAGGAAAAAGAGCAAAAACACAAGCAAGTACAAGGTCAAGAGAAAAAACGCTACTTTTCTTCTTGAATTCTTGTCTTCTTGTCTTCTCTTCTTTTTTGGTCTCTTCTAGCGTCTTCTTGGTACGTCTCTCGCCCCTTGGCGGCGTCTTCCTTGAGCTGGCGGCGTTTGGGGAGCCACTTAAAGTCCTCGAGGTGTATTCCTCCCTCTTTTTAGAGCTTCATCAAGCTTTGAGAGCCCCTAGCCTTTGGAAGAAGTGCTCTCCCAATTTCTTGGTTTAAGGAGGGAGGGAGGGAACCTTGAAGAGAGGGGAAAACTTGGTGGTTTGGGGGTGGACACTTCCCACTCCGTCCCAAAAAATTCCCTTAGGTCCCTTGGAGGTGAGGAGAGGCTGTGGAGAACAAGCCCCAAAAAATAGAGATCTTCTTTAGCTTCCTAATGCACTTTACGGCGCTTCAAACGGTGAAGCATAGATGCAGTAGTCCCTTTTGGCGTTTTTGTTGCTTCTTGTAGCTTGGGGCGGCGTTTTTT
>SZWC01022911.1:20234-35734 GCA_023375785.1 Penium margaritaceum
AACTCTGGCACAACTCTGGCACAACTCTGGCACAACTCTGGCACAACTCTGGCACAACTCTGGTACAACTCTGGCACAACCCTGGCACAACTGTGGCGCAGCTCTGGCACAACTCTGACACAACTCTGGAAAAACTCTGGCAAAACTGTGGCAAAACTATGCCAGATTTGTTCTTAAGTTCTGCAGAGTCGTGCCAGAGTTGTGCCAGAGTTTTGCCATAGTTGTGCGAGAGTTGTGCCAGAGTTGTGCCAGAGTTGTGCCAGAGTTGTTCTAGTGTTGTGCCAGAGTTGTGGTAGAGTTATAGCAGAGTTTTGCCTGTTGTTCCAGAGTTGTGCCAGAGTTGTGCCAGAGTTGTGCCAGAGTAGTGCCAGAATTATTCCAGAGTTGTGCCAGAGTTGTGCCACAGTTGTGCCAGAGTTGTGCCGGAGTTGTGCCAGAGTTTTACTAGACTTGTGCCAGAGTTGTTCTTGAGTTGTGCCAGAGTTGTGCCAGAGTTGTGCCAGAGTTGTGCCAGATTTCTTCCAGGGTTGTGCCAGATTTATGCCAGAGTTGTGCCAGAGTTGTGCCAGATTTCTTCCAGGGTTGTGCCAGATTTATGCCAGAGTTGTGCCAGATTTGTGCCAGATTTGTGCCAGAGTCGTGCCAGAGTTGTGCCAGAGTTGTACCAGAGTTGTGCCAGAGTTGTGCCAGAGATGTGCCAGAGTTGTGCCAGAGATGTCCCAGAGTTGTGCCAGGGTTGTGCCAGAGTTGTGCCAGAGTTGTGCCAGAGTCAGTGTTGACCTTGGTGCCTTTAACATCGGTACATGGATGTCCACATCGATACATCGATGTACCCAAGGTTGGCCACATCGATGTGGATACAGTGGGCATGGTCAGTTCAGATGCATTTGAACATTGGATTACACCGAATGTGTGAGGCAGCCAAAGATGTGAAATTCATGGCTTCTTCAAATCCTCATTTTTGGCATCTTTCAAGGTGATTTCCTATATCAAGGCACTCGATCACACTAACATGTGATGTGAATTTGCACAGCTTCTCCATTACTGATGAGCATTCAACATTACTAAATTACTCTCAAACTGAAGTCATTGTGCCACATACACAATGATCACGCACAGAGCAAATCATAACAATGCGTGGACATCAAGCATAAAGCTTCTAGGTTACACATTATCCACCATATTCATGGACTGAGCCTTCCCATATTCAGTCCATATCAGTATAATCGTAACAATGGATTGCACATGATGGAAATGGAGTTGTCAATCATAAAATGTAGAATCTGACACATAATATCAAAAACATTGTGAGAACCATGTCTTACTTCCGCAATGTGGTAGCTCTGCGCCTTGCCAACCTGCTGGCTGCTGTAGCTACCACTGCACTACCTGTAGGACGTTTTGATGCCCTTGCTTCTGCTAGGGCAACAAGGGCAGCACGCTTTGCACTATGCTTGGAACTGCCAAGCCTTGAAGCTGCTGTTGATTCTGGACTACGTGTTGTTGTTGAAGCCAACTGGCCACCTGCTGCTCCTTCCTCACCTGCTCCTTGTCCGTCACCTGGTCCACCTGCTTCCCCTTCCTCANTCTCCGGCTTCTCCTGTGTACGGACATGTACTGGACGTCCATGAGGAAGTCCAGGCGTGTCACTCATGACACGCACGGAGGCCATAACCTCCACCACGTCATCATCTCCCCCTAATGCATCCGCATCCTCCTCCTCCTCCTCATCCTCACCTTCATCATCCGTCTCCCAGTCATCCTTGGGTTCACTCAGCACTCCCTCTTCCTCAACCACCTCTCCGTCGTCCTCGCTGGCATCTCCTTCTGCTTCTGCTGCAGCTGTCGCAGCCCTGGCAGATCCTTTGCTGCTTTTCTCCTATTCCTGCCGTAGTGTTTGTGCAAGCGGACATGGCACCGCACGAGGAGCTCCAGGGTTGAGACCTTGAGCCTGTTCCTCCTGGCAGCATGGATGAGCTCATGTGCGGAAAACACACATTCACACTCAAATGAGGAGCATGGTTGTGAAAGGAGCTTCAAGGCCAAATCTCGCAGCACTGGAAGATTGCACACATAATTCACGTGCCACTCAACAGCAGTCATTGTGCCACACTTCACTTTTGCAACTGCAGCAACAGCCTTTGCATTCCTGCGCGGGGTTGCCATGGGATCATGGTTCACTGTTGTCCGTGCAAACTGGAAGACCCCAATCTCCTTCATGATTTCATCTTGCTTATCCTCAGGAACCAAAGCCTCCACCACGGCTTGCCAGGCCTGCAGGGTGGTTGCATCCTTCGACAGGTCATTCCCGAAGTGCTCTAGATGCAGCCGCCGAGCAGCGGCATACAGAGGACATGACGTCCCTAGACCAGCGGTGGTCAAGACTCCCCAAAACAAAGTTTACGTGGCACTCAACAACCTTCCTCCCCTTCCTTCCTTTCTTCTTGGCCAGTTCCTTCAGTTTTTCAGCACAGTCAAGCAACCTCTAGTAGATTTCACCAGCCCTCCCACCAGGCGAGTCAGCCACACGCAACACCTTCACCAACGGCAACAGCAGATCCTTCAGCTGTCTCACCTGTAGCCAGAAGACCTTGCGGCGTACAATCCTTCTCACCTCCTTCTTCCTGCTCCTGAACCCCGCATCCCTCTGTGACCCAATCTGCTTCCAAACATCCAGCTACACAAACTCCTCCAACTCCTCCCTCAGCTCCAGCAACCTCTCAACCATGTTAAAGACAGATGCAAAGTGGGTGTCACACCTGTTCTTCAGCACCTTCCCCCCTGTCTTGTCCTTCAGCCATGCCCGAGGCATGGCGTTATTCCTGAAGAAGGCAATCAACTTCTCACATTTTTCAATGATCCCAGCACCCCATGCCGACTTTCCAACGTCGTTCATGATGAGGTCTATGTTATGCGCACAACATCCCTGGAGGAACAGCTTTTGGAACTTCTGCCTCAGCTCAGAAAATATTTTCTTGTTGACGGACGCATTATCACAGATCACACAAACAACTCTGTCCTCACCCACTGCTGCAATTGCTGACTCTATCATGGAAGGAGCATGCTCAGCATCCCTTGTCAGTCCACTGGCATCACGTGAAAACAGGTGGACGGATCCCATGGTATTCACTGCCATGGGATCCGTCCACATGGGTCTAATCTGCCTGTCTGACCACTCATCCACAGCCAGGCTTGTTCCGTAGGTCGACCATCCCTGCATCAGTGGTGCATCAAGCGCTGCCAACTCTGCATCCAACTTAGGCAGCAGGTCAGTGGTCACAATGTCTCTGCTTGGCAGACGGAACCCGGCAGTCGTCTTCTTCCCTGACATGATGACTTCGAGAAGAACCGGTTCACGACAAAATGATATAGGCAGGGCTGCAATGGCCGTCAGCTTTACGATGTCCAGCTGGCAACGGTCATTGTAGTACCTGTCTGAGTGCTCCACCATGGTTGATTGGCAGAAAGATGCAGCCTTGTTAATGTCAAACAGCGGGATCTCACCCTCGAGAGTTGTTGTGGCTGCCGGCCTACTTGGACGGACGGTGTGTCCATCTTCATCGTCACTGGAGTCCTTCTGCAGCGTGATTCCCATGGTGGCTGCCTGTGTCGCCTTCTCTTGTGCCTCCCACAGCTTCAGCCAAGCGACAGGCTTGTCCTTGGTTCCCCACTCAGCACCCTCCCCCTTGTACAGCTTTGCACTGTATGGCTGCCATCCTGCTGCAGGAGGAGGGACACGCTCCAAGCCCAGAGTGTCCCTAGTTGTTGGTGGGGGATGGGGACACTTCCCCACGTTTGGGTTATTGCAAGCGAAGTGACCGTGGATGCGGTCACATGTACCGCTGACTTTCTTTGCACACGAACCACAAACAAAGCCTACCTTCTTGCTGCTCGTCGGACTTGGTTCACAGTGCTTGGAAAGCTCCTTGGTCAGAAATTCGCCAGTCAGTGCCCTCCTCCTAGGTGGATTCCACTTGCTCGCATCAAACTGGGCAAACAAAGCAGACACTGGAGCAGCCCAGGGACTGGATGCAGCAGTGGAAGCTCTGTTTGAGCTTGGCTGAGAACTTGGTTGAGAAGCCATGGCGATGATGGATATGAGAGTGCCAGAAAGTGACAAAAATAGGTTTCTCGATAAAAATCATCTGGAATGACAGTTGCAAAGAGGATGTTTCACAGGTTCCAACGCACTTTACGGAACTCGATACGGAGTCCGTTTGAGTGAGATATGGATTTCCAAAGTTTGGAGATCATGGGTCGGATTCAAATGACGACTTGAGCACTTTGAGCTCAAAAGGCGGCAGGATTATTGGCCAGGACGGCTGAGAGCGGCCTTCAAGGAGAAAAGGTAACTGGAGGACCTCCAAGAGACTTCAAGGAAGGTGCAGACCACGATTGTTGGTCGTCCAAGTGGTGTGAAACATAATTCTCTTGTGTGACAAGGTGACTACCACTCATCACGCTAGGCTAGGAGAGTGTGCTAGGGGGTAGACTTTGAGCGAGTGTATCTTAGTGCTCCCTAGGCCAAATGAGGCATGTAAGGGCTCGTTAGAAATCTGTGACAATGTAATTTCTCACTCAAGAGTTGATTCAGATATTCGCATTCTCAGCAAACTTACATTCGCTTCCGTAATTTCTGTCTGTGCAACATGCAACTCCCTCTCACAAACAGTTGGTCCTGCCTAGGCGGCTCTTAGTGAGCCTGATCACCTCCTTGAGGGCTGCCCCAGTTTCCATCAGTGGAATCAGAGCTACAACAAGGCTTTTTCTCATCCTTGAGGCATTCCTTGCACCCTGTTGTGTGAGAGAGCCGTTTGTGGACTGAACGTTGCACTACCATGGCGACATCCGCTTCTGTGGTGGCCGGCGTCAACATCGCCAAGTTCGAAGGCAAGAACTTCTTCAACTGGAGCAACAACATGAAGATGGTGCTGATGGAGAAGGGTCTCTGGAGCCAGGTGGATGAGAAGGAGAAGGAACCAGAAGAAAGCTCCCTATCCCCCGTCGAGGCCCGTACCTACCGCAAGAAGCGTGACCGCGCCCTCGCAACCATCTACCTCCACCTCGCCGAACGGGAGTAACTCCTCGTCCGTGGCATCCTCACGCCAAAGGAGGTTTGGAAAAAGCTTGAGTCCACTTATGCTTCCAAGTCAATCCTCATGAATATGCAGCTGCGTCGTCGCTTTCACTCCGTGAAGATGGATGAGTCCGGATCCATGATTGACTACATCAACATGGTGAAGTCTCTCTCTGACCAGCTTGTTGCGATTGAGGACCCTGTCAAGGAGCGTGTGCTCATGCTCATCATCCTCTCTGGCCTTCCTAGCAGCTACACTCCTCTCATTGTTGCCCTGGACCAGCGTGGCGACAAGCTCTCCCTCAGCGATGTGGAGGAAAGCTTGCTGTTTGAGGAGGAGCGGCGCAAGGGAGAGGAGGGCGGAAGTGGACTGGACTTCGCTCTCATCACCAACTTTGGTCATGGGGGCGGTGCTACATCAACCAGGAGCAGCGGCAGAGGAGGAAAGAAGAAGGGGAACTGCCACTACTGCAAGAAGCCGGGCCATTGGGTGCGCGAATGCCGGAAGAAGAAGGCGGACCTTGCTGCTGGAGTGGGAGCGGGAAAACAGTCCGACGCTTCCACGAACGCCGCAGATTGGGAGAGTCGATTCGTAACAACCATCCGGGTCCTGCACGTCTCCGACAACACCGCCCTGTTCAGGATCATCGACTTGGGAGCCACGTGGCACATGACGTGTCGTCGGGAGTGGTTCGCTTTCTACACCGTCATTGAGCCTCGTCGGGTGTACATGGGGGACAACCATGTGCAAATGGCGGTTGGGGAGGGTGAGATTGTGTTTTGTGCTTCCGTTGAGGGCAAGCACGTGGAACGTCGTGTGAAGGGGGTGCTCCATGTTCCGGGACTGGCAGCTAGCCTCCTCTCTGTCTCATCTCTCATCTCCGAAGGCATGCAGGTTCGCTTTGAGAATGGTGGCTGCACCATCTCTGTAAGTGCGGGGCGTGTGCTTGCAAAAGCTGACAAGGAGGACGGTCTTTACCGCCTCTATGTGGCATCGGAGAAGGAAGCTGACTCAGCGTTGGTGGCGAGAGAGGGAAAACACGACATCAGCCTGTGGCACCGCCGGCTCGGTCACCTCGGCTTTGGCGCCATCATCTCTGTCAGGAATGCTGTCCTGGAGTGCCCTGAATTGCCCAAGTGTCCACGGCTACTTAGTGCAAAGAGACTTCCAAGGGAGGTGTGTGCTTTGGGTCGCCACAACACCAAGTGAGCAGAATTCTGGCAGAATACAGATTGCGGAAACTGAGAAGGGCTGGGAATCATTAATAGTTGGTTCTTTTGGTGAGATTATTTGATTCTTATAGCCTGTGATCTAAGCTTTCCAACGCATCCAAGCACGCCCAAAACGGAGCAGTATAGCCCCTGCTACGCCCATCCAAGCAACCCTTGGTGGAGCCGCCTTTGGCTGCCGCCGACGTGAGTCGTCTCCGACACGAGCCGACGACGGCTCGAAGCGCCTTTCTTTCATTGACAAGTCAAAGGGCAGCTCGACCTGGTCCAGGGGACCCCCCTGGTTGCTTCCTCTAGGGCCTTGGGGTCTACGGAGCCAGTTGGAGCTGAACACGGACCACCGGCGGTGGAGTATCCCGTCACCCCGGACGGGTACCAGATTCCACCCGCCTCACCACCCGAACTTTGGGTAGGGCTAACTCTCTGAATTCTCAACCAAATCGAGCAACTGAAAGCTCAAAATCACATTGCAAAATCCAAGGAGTCCAAATCTGCAATCAGATTGGACATCCAACCACTCTCTAGTGGTCGGACCAGGTAAACGGAAAACGACATCCATGGCAGGGGCACTTTTTAACAATCTCCCCCGTGCACCTTCCATGCCGGATGCCTCATGCTCACTCTTTACTCGTCCGCTCCTGCGCCTTCAAGCCCTTCACAACTTGTCAACCCAAACTCTGCAAGGCTGATGACATGCCGATCCTGGGGCTGCGCCTTGGTTAAGCAATCTGTAAGCATGTGCTTTGTGCTGCAATGCTGCAGCACAACCTGTCCCTTCTCCACCATGTCGTGCGCGTAGTGGTAGCGCACGTCAATGTGCTTTGTCCTCCTGTGCTGCATCGGGTTGTTGGTCAGCGAGATAGAGCCGGTGTTGTCCTCCTGAACCACCGTAGGCACCTGCTGCGGCACGCCCAGCTCC
The DNA here is from genome assembly GCA_023375785.1 of Penium margaritaceum. Lineage (NCBI taxonomy): Eukaryota > Viridiplantae > Streptophyta > Zygnematophyceae > Desmidiales > Peniaceae > Penium > Penium margaritaceum. The sequence continues at coordinate 27,461 of SZWC01022911.1, forward strand.
CCCAGCAATCTGCGGAGCCATACCGCTTCCTTGACCGCCTCGGCCAGAGCGACATACTCCGCCTCCACTGTGGAGGTGGCAACGCAGTCCTACTTCCTGCTGCACCACGAGACCGCTGCACCTGCGAGGAAGAACACATAGCCAGAAGTGGAATTCCTCTTGTCCACATCGCCGGCGTAGTCCGCGTCAGTGTAGCAGACCAACCGCAAGGGGTCTGACCTCCCCTTTCCGTCGTACTTCAGGTGCGCGTGCCGCGTTGCCTGCAAGTACTGGAGGATGCGCTTCGCCGCCTGCCAGTGTAGTGGCCCAGGGTTGGCCACATACCTGCTCACCTGACCCACCGTGTATGCCAAGTCCGGCCGAGTTGCCATTATGGCGTACATCAGGCTGCCCACCACAGATTGGTAGGGTACCTCCGCCATGTCCTCCTTCTCCTCTTTAGTTTGTGGCGCCATCACCGCACTCAGCTCACAGCTTGTGGAGAACGGACTGCCCACTGGTTTGCAGTCCTCCATGCCGTACCGCTTCAAGACCTTGGCCACGTACTTGGCCTACCCCAGCTCAAGCGTACGCGCCCTCCGGTTTCGCGTGATTCTCACCCCGAGGTAGTACTCCAGCTCCCCCATGTCTGTCATCTTAAATCTGCTGCTCAGCTGCTCCTTGAGCTGCTGCAAAGCCACCAGATCTGGTGAACACAGGATCAGGTCGTCCACGTAGAGTGCGACAATGTGATGGAGTCCCTTGCTGCGCCGCACGTACACGCTGTGGTCTGACTCACAGCGCTTGAAGCCGAGCTCCTTCATGTAGCCGTCCATCTGCTGGTACCAGCACCTGGGCGCCTGTTTTAGCCCGTACAAGGCCTTCCGCAGCTTGCACACTTTGCGCTCCGGCGCATCCACCCCTTCTGGCACCTCAAGGTAGATCTCCTTGTCGATGATGCCATTCAGGAATGCCGTCTTGACATCCATTTGGTGGATCTCCATGTCCTTTGCGGCTGCCACCGCGAGGATTGTCCGGATGCTTGTGAACTTGGCGACGGGTGCGAACATCTCATCGTAGTGTTCGCCTTTCCGCTGCGCGTACCCCTTCGCCACTAGCCGCGCCTTATATTTCTCCACCTTGCTATCCTTGGTGAGCTTCACCTTGAACACCCACTTGGAGCTGATCACCTTCGCCCCCTGAGGCCGATCCACCAACTCCCAAGTGTCGTTCTCAGCAAGGGACACACGTTCAGATTTTATTGCTTCGCCCCACTGCTGCCCGTCAGGCAGTGCAAGCGCCTCTTGCACGGTTGCCGGCTCCGTTGCGGCTGTCATCATGCACCGCGCCATGCCGACCCAACGGCCCGTGCTCGCTTCATACCGCTTTGCCGCATTCCGCTGCCTCCGGCTACGACGCGGCGACCTTGGTGACGCTGGTTGCTGGTCCTGCTGCTGCCCTGCTGCAACGTTGTCCTCGCCCGCGAGCTCCCCCGCGTCGGCTGCTGTGTCCTGCGCTTCAGCGGCACCTGCACCTGCTGCATTGCCCTGCTGCGCTCCAGCACCGTCATCCTCCGAAGACCCGTCATCGACCTCTGCAGCCGCCGGCTCCTCCTCACGCTCAAGGAGTTGGAACCACTCCCCCTGCTTTGGAGAGTGCGCTGCCTCGATGTTGTTGCTGCTGCAGTAGCTTTGCTGCTCATCAAACGTGACGTCGCGGCTGGTGATGGCGTCCTGCGTCCGTGGATCAAAGAGCCGGTACGCCTTGAGCGCACTCTCGTACCCGACGAACGCGTACGCCTTTGCACGCGGGTCCAGTTTGGAGTCTTTTCTTTGCGCGGCCTGCACCAACGCGTGCGCCTTGCACCCGAACGCCTTCAGGTGCGCCACGCTTGGTTTGCGCCCGCTCCAAGCCTCTTGCGGCGTCTTCCAGCCGCCCTTCCCTTTCAGCACTGCTGTTGGGGTGAGGTTGGTGATGTAGCACGCCGTACTCACGGCCTCGGCCCACAGGCTCCGTGGCAACTTTGCGTCCACGAGCATTGTCTGCGCCATGGTGAGTAGCGTCTGGTTTGCACGCTCCGCCACGCCATTAGATTGAGGCGTGTACGGAGTGGTCGGCTGCCACTCAATGCCCTGCTCCTTCAGCCACCCTCCGCAGCCCACGTACTCACCGCCATTGTCGCTGTGTAGCACTCTGACCTTGTGGCCAGTCTGCCTCTCCACTGCTGCGACATACTTCTTCAGCCGGTCCAGCACCTCGCTCTTCCGCTTCATGAAATAGACGTAGAGTTTTCTGCAACAATCGTCGATGAAGGTGACAAAGTACCGCGCGCCCCCAATGGATGGTGTCTTGATCGGTCCGCACACATCACTGTGCACGACCTCGAGCAGGTTCTCGGCCCGCCGTTGTCCGTCTTCAAATGGCTTGCGCTTCGCCTTGCCCACGATGCAAGGCTCGCACTTGTGCTCTGCGGAATCTGCTGTTGTGTCTGCTGCACCGGTGATGTTGAGGCCACGAACCATGTCGCGTTTCGCTATCTCTTGCACGACTGCGGGCGACGAGTGCCCCAGCCGCCGATGCCACAGCTGCAAGTCTGCTCCTCCGCCTTTGGCGAGGTTGACGACGCGTGCCGGCGGGTCTGCTGCATCTGTTGCCGAGGGGATGACCTTGGTCTCAACGATGTAGAGGCCTCCCTCGCGCTTCGCCTCGAGCACAACCTCGCCGCCTCCGTCCATCCGCACGACTGCACCTTTCCTGCGGAAGAGCACTTCATAGCCCTTGTCTGTCAAGCGGCTCACACTCAAAATATCAGCCAGGCCGGGGACATGTTGCACATTTTGGATATCACATTGTGCCTTTTTACCAGCAACCACCACCTCTATGTCCACGTCACCTTGGCCGGCCGCAGGTTCGACCTTGTCGTTGGCGGTCACCATGGACTTTGCAGACTTGGTGTAGTTGATGAACCCTACCTTCTCAACTTGGGTATGCCCCTCCGCACCTGAGTCGAGGCACCGTCGGTTGGCCCCCTTCAGGTCGTGGTTCCTCGTGCCGTTGAGGAGCGCCTTCTTGCCTTTGGCACCTTTGCCACCAGCCTGCGCCTCCTCCGGACAATCCTTGGCCCAATGGCCCTCCTTGCCACAATTATGGCACGCACCCCTCTTGGCGCCCTTCTTGCCACCGCCCTTACCGCCGCCTCGCTTGCCGCTGCTGCTGCCACCCTGCGTTTTGGTGACCAGGGCAGTTGAGGATGATGAGGTCTCGCCACCGCTCCGACGGTGCACCTCGTTGCGGATGTACTCGGCGACTGCGCCGTAGGTGAGTTTATTCTCCTCCCAACCTCCCAGCACGGTGATGAGAGGGCTCCAACTGTCGGATAGAGGCATGAGGAGCGCCATCGCCTGCATCTTCGTGTCAATCTTCCACCCCACATCATTGCATTGTGAGGTAAGAGACTCAATCTGCTGCATGGCAGAAATGACCTCCTCACCCTCCTCGATCCTCACCGTCAAGAGTCGCTTCATTGCGAAGATCTTGTTGGCTAGGGATGTTGATTGGTGAATGGAGCAGAGCTTCTTCCATGCATCGGCTGCCAGCTCGCAACTGTGGATGTAGCCCCACTGAGATTCATGCAGCGCCAACAAGAGGAGCATCAGCGCCTCCGTGTTCTTCTTCGCGAAGGCTGTCTTCTCCTCGTCCGCTACGCTCGCATCTTGAACCTCCGTGCCCTTCATAAGCTCCAGCAGTCCCTTGTGCACGAGGTAGATCTCGAAATGCCACCGCCACAGCCCGAATCCAGGGCCGCCCATGTACTTTTGGATGGGCGAGGACTCCGGCTTCTGCGCCATGTTGAACTTCTGCGAAGGACAGTTCCAGAGTGCGACGGTGAACTCGCCCGGAGCGACACTCCCGTGCGTTGCGGAAGCCGTGAACGTCTTGGTAGGCAGGTCAGGGCTGTGGGCCCATAACCCTTTATCAGGAATGCTGTCCTGGCATGCCCTGAACTGCCCAAGTGTCCACGGCTACTTAGTGCAAAGAGACTTCCAAGGGAGGTGTGTGCTTTGGGTCGCCACAACACCAAGTGAGCAGAATTCTGGTAGAATACAGATTGCGGAAACTGAGAAGGGCTGCAAATCATTAATAGTTGGCTCTTTTGGTGAGATTACATCATATTCTTATAGCGTGTGATCTAAGCTTTCCAACGCATCCAAGCACGCCCAAAACGGAGCAGTATAGCCCCTGCTACGTCCATCCAAGCAACCCTTGGTGGAGCCGCCTTTGGCTGCCGCCGACGTGAGTCGTCTCCGACACGAGGCGACGACGGCTCGAAGCGCCTTTCTTTCATTGACAAGTCAAAGGGCAGCTCGACCTGGTCCAGGGGACCCCCCTTGTTGCTTCCTCCAGGGCCTTGGGGTCTACGGAGCCAGTTGGAGCTGAACACGGACCACCGGCGGTGGAGTATCCCGTCACCCCGGACGGGTACCAGATTCCACCCGCCTCACCACCCGAACTTTGGGTAGGGCTAACTCTCTGAATTCTCAACCAAATCGAGCAACTGAAAGCTCGAAATCGCATGGAAAAATCCAAGGAGTCCAAATCTGCAATCAGATTGGACATCCAACTACTCTCCAGTGGTCGGACCAGGTAAATGGAAAACGACATCCATGGCAGGGGCACTTTTTAACAATCTCCCCCGTGCACCTTCCATGCCGGATGCCTCATCGAGGAGGACGAGAACAAGGAAGAGGAAGAGCAGGAGGAGGAGGAGGAAGAGGATTAGGCAAGGAGGAGGAGGAGGACAACAAGGAGGACGAGGACGAGGAGGACAAGGACGAGGAGGAGGAGGAGGAGGAGGAGGAGGAGGAGGAGGTGGTGGTGGTGGTGGATGAGGAGGAGGAGGAGGAGGGGAGGAGGAGAGGGAGGAGAAGGAGGAGGAGGTGGAGGAGGATGACGACAACGACGACGAAGACAGGGACTAAGACGACGATGACGACAACGACGACGACGACAATGACGACGACGACGATGACGACGACGACAACGACGACGACGACGACGACGATGACGATGACGACAACGACGACGACGACGACAATGACGATGAGGACAAAGACAAAGAGGAGGAGGAGGAGGAGGAGGAGGACAAGGATGAGGACGAAGATGAGGACGAGGAGGACGAGGAGGACGAGGACGAGGAGGACGAGGACGAGGAGGAAGAGGACGAGGACGAGGAGGAGCAGGAGGAGGGGGAGGAGGAGGAGGAGGAGGAGAACGAAGATGGACGGAGAAGGGGGAGGAGGACGACGACGAGGACGAGGATGAGGACGAGGACGAGGAGGAAAAGGACAAGGAAGAGGACATGGACGAGGAGGACGAGGACGACGAGGACGACGAGGACGACGAGGACGACGAGGACGACGAGGAGGAGGGGGAGGAGGAGGAAGAGGAGGAGGAGCAGGACGAGGACGAGGACGAGGAGAACGAGGACGAGGAGGACGAGGAGGACGAGGAGGAGGACTAGGAGGAGTAGGAGGAGGAGGAGGAGGAGGAGGAGGAGGAGGACTCCTCCGCGTCCTCCGGGAGGAGAGAAGGAGGAGGCGGCGGAGGAGGAGGAGAAGGAGGAGGAGGCGGCGGGGGGGACGAGGGCAAAGGAGGAAGGGAATGACGAGGACGATGAGGAATGCGGACTAGAACGAGGTCGAAGACGATGACGAGAACGAGGACGGGGATGAGGACATGGAAGGACTACGGGAAGGAAGATGAGGGCGAGGGCGTTGGCGGTGGGGGTGAAGACAATAGCGGCATTGGCGTTGGCTACGAGGACTGGCAGCTGTCCAACCTTCATCTGCAAAAACCCCAGTAGAACAGCCGTCTGACGTCGCCAAGGGTCGTGCCGCACCAGGAACAGAGGACATGGAGACCAAGCTGCTATCACTGTTGGTTCGCCCACGTCCCGATGAGGGGTTCGGTGTGAATGACACTAAACCCGCAGCTGAGTCGGGAACAAAGGCCTTGCTAAGTGGCCCTTCCCGAGTCTGATGGTCTGTTCTCTTGGAGTCGTCTGTGCGGGCGATCGCGTAGACTTGCCCAGCCGGGCAATTCGATGCGATCGTGGGCGACGACAGCTCAGCTTGAACGTGTCGGACTTCCTCCATTCTGAATAATTGATGCATGGCATGGGCGCGCGACCGTGTCGATCCATGCGACTCGAAGAGAACAGACCCTATAGAAAACTGCCGCCTTTTTCCCCTGCCTGCGCCACAAACAAAGTAGGGGTTTCTACGGATTTGCACGCTTGGCTGCGTGGCCTTTTGTGGTCAGAAGCCCTGGGCACGGGCTCACGCGTCCGCGTTAGCAGCTTTGTGTATTCGAGATATCACTAGCTTTTAGACCTTTCTGGGTTACGTAGGGTGAGAATGAGTACCGCAGTTGTTGGGTTGTTGGGTTGTTGGGTTGTCGGGTTGTTGCGTTGTTGGGTTGTCGGGTTGTTGCGTTGTTGCGTTGTTGGGTTGTTTGGTTGTTGGCTGGACCGCGGCTGGGTTGTTTGGTTCGCGTCAGCGAAATTTACACGTGTATGCATCGTTTTCCTCTATTTGGCTAAAAAACAAATTAGTTCTAGATACCTCGTAGTTGGCAAGTCAGAACAAATGTGGGGATACTGATGACATGCCCCACATGTTGTATGGCATGAGCTTTTCTCAACTAAAACTCAGTTGAGCGCCAAAACTGCAACCATCGGATCCAGAGCTTGGTCATCGCCATGTTGTTGCACACTGGAGATTGGCATGTTCATCTGCATCCTAACACATGAAACAACATTTAACAATCCAACAAGCTCTCAACGAACGCCCAACAAGCTCCAACGATCAACCAACCATCATCCCGATTGTTGGACATTCGTTACCGATGGTTGGGTTGCCCTCGCCATCCACTTTCACCCGCAATCGACGGACTCGCCCTTCAGCAAACACATGTGCATGTAGCCCAACCTTGCTTAGGGCTGAAAAACATGGAGGACATTGTTGCCAATTTCCCAGGAGGTTGGCGGTCGACTTTCTATTCCAACCGAGCATACTAGAACGCTTTCGAAAAAACAAGACAAAAAATCAAGACAATTTATGACTCAACAAGGAACTCAACGATGGCGCGAAGGAAGGTGACCGCGAACTTCTAATTTTGTTAGAATCCGTCATTGAAGCATTCCAACGATTCTTAGCCGCACCCTTGGTAACCTATTACATTGGGATCGAGGACCAGTTGGACTCAATGTTGAACTAAGGTGCTCATGGTTACGTAGCAACCCTTGCAAATTCAGCTACAAGTGAAACAAACAAAGGTTTCAAAAGCCACTTTAATAGAAAAATGATGGAAATTCTCCAGTTCACTTTAACTCCATGTCTAACATGTTTTTTTCTGTACGATGTAACTGATATGTTTGTACTCTTCCCAAATTCCATTGAATTGTGACCTCTGGAAACAATTATATTCTACCCATATTCACACATGGATTCGTTCCATACAATACTTTTTTCCATGTGTGTGTCCAAGTCAATGTGGATTGACATACATTCATGCATGAATTCTAATATGTAATATTGAACTCGTTAGTAGTAAATGTATTCATTATATGGATTATTTTCTTCACACACATATGATTCGACCAACCTATGTCAATGAGTTATCGTTACTAAATATCTGACCAGAAAATAAAATCTCAAGCAAGGTTTCTTAATTCATGAAATACTATTTTATGTGTTCATTTATGTTTCATAATAGCTCCCCTTTCTTAAGCACATAGACTCAAAAATTTAGGTTTTGGTTAGTGTAACTTGGCCCAAGTATGTAGGTTTAACTGCCTTAGAGTGCATAGAAGTTAGCTCCTAGCTAGTTCCTCTCGCATCCGGAGAGTGATGTGGTCAAGTGAGCTGGTCTCAATGATCAGTCCGGATCATGTGAGAGAACCAACGCTAGTGATTCTTTAAAATCTGACCCTATGGAATATTCTTGGGTTATTTTCTATGTCCTACTTGGAAAACAATTCTAATCACAGATTGCAGGTTCGAGGACGTCCCAAAAACAGGTCCACAAACTTATGACAATAGGTTTCTACCTAACCCAAAAATATTTATTGGCTGCCTTCAATCACGCAGCCCTTTTTTCAAAATTTAATATTTTTTCCGCTGTCTACGTTGCTCCTTGGGCATCAGAGCTTGTGAGGCATCGAACAAAAATGGTTTTCTATCCACATCCAAACACGGCTTCTTCATGGAAGAAGGAACCGGAAATCATGGAATA
>SZWC01022912.1:0-11163 GCA_023375785.1 Penium margaritaceum
CAAGGGGAAAGCAATACTCAGGCCAGGGGATTACGGCCTCAATTCAGGCACTAATGAGAACACCACATACGAGAAAACAGATTTCATCTCTCTTGTCCCATGTAACAATAACATCAAAGCTGCCGCCAGTAAGGTTGAGGCGGCTGAGGGGATTGGTGACAAGCTGGACACAGTATGTGTCAATGCTTCAGACTAAATTTTCAAGCCACAGGGGGCAGACTACTTTCCCTGATTCATGGCCATGACATGAAAGTGGTCTGTACAGAAAAGGAAGCAGTGATTTTCCCTACCAAGGGCAGTCACGTCTCCAACTCCACTAACAGAATTGTTGCACAGGCCCCTGGTGTTGATAAACTACACGTCTCGCAGACAAAAACTACATTGTCAAAAGCTAGATCTTTGCATGAGAGTGATGTTGAGGAGAGAAGCGAGAGAAAGTCTAAAGATGAAGAGCATGTTGGAGCTGCGGAAGCATTGATAGCGGAATAATTGACTGTAGAACCACAGGAGAAATCAGCCACCGGGGCTGTTCATTCCAGCCAGCACACTTGCACTGAGAATTTGTGGCACACGCGCTTTGGGCACATGGCTCATTGCACATTGATTCTCGTGGGAAAGCAGGAGCTAATGTGTGGGATGGAGCTGGGTGATGGGGTAGAAGGAACTACTGGGAACTTGTGTAAGCCGTGCCTTTGGGGCACGTCCACGAAGAAACTTATCATGTGCAATGGTAAGCGTTCTCTTGCAACCCTTGAACTCATCCACTCTGATGTGTGGGGTTCCTTCTGCATACCTCTCAATGGAGGTAGCACACGTTTCCTCACCTACATCAACAACCACAGGTGCAAGGTCTGCTTATGTTTTCTCAACAAGAAAATCAAGGTGAAGGCGCAAGCCTTTGTTGCTATGGTTGAGCGACAGATTGGTAAGAAGGTGAAGGCGTTCAGGACGGCAGTGTTGACCTAGGCCCCTCAAACAGCGGTCCATCGATGGGCACCTTGGTACATCGATGTGGTCCCTAGCCACATCGGCCACCCCGGCACCCCGGGAGTTCTTATGAGGGGGGGGGGGGGGGGGGGGGGGGNNGTGTACAAGACATTATGGGAATGATGGACTAAAACATAAGGCTCAACCTAAGCCTCCTATGACATTGTACTAAGGCAAAGTCAGTCATCATTCAGTCATTTGTTTCTTCAAATCAGTGCCTGAAACATGACATTGGCAAAGCCGACCAGAATGTATGCTTCACCATGCTACACTACCATGTGCATTCTACGGCATATCGTTCACTTGTCATATTGTATACAGTCAAAGAAACATTTGTTCTGATTTTCAACATTTGCACCAGGCATTGCATCATGGTCCAACATGGCAAAGGAGGGTGCTTGAAAAACATGACATTTAGTTTTCAAAGGGCACAGCAATGCAACATCATTCCTCCAGTTTGCTCCCTTCTTACGCTTCCTTCCCTTACTAGCTGCACTGGCAGCTGCTGCTGCTTTAGCTGCCTCGGCAGCTGCTGCTGCTCTAGCTGCCCTCTTTGCAGCCAGTGTCTTGACAGCCAATCTAGCAGAAGCAGCAACCTTGCTTTTGGCAGCAACCTTTGCAGTGCTCCTTGTTTCCCTGCTTGCCCCTCCACCCACAGCATCGCCAGCTGGACTGCCCTGGTCATCCTCAGCTTGGTCATATGCAGAACTTGCACCAGCACCTTCTCTCACTGTGGCAGCCAAACCTGCACCCTCTTCTGCTATTCCCCCAGTTGCTACATTCTGGGCTGCACTGCCACCAAGTCCACCCTCTGCTGTACCCTCATCCTTTGCATCCACTGCTGCACCTCCTCCACCAGAACCTGCTCCCTCTGAAGATCCATTCCCTGCAGCTTCCTCCTCCCACATCTCCACCTCCTCTCGGGTACGCACCGGCCGGGCATAGGATGGTCCATCATCCATCATCACCACTGCAGGCGTCCTCTGCTGCTGCTGCTGCTGCTGCTGCTGCCACTGCCCCTCTTCCTCCTCCCCCTCCACAAACACCTCCTCTTCCTCTTCCATCTCCTCATCTGAGCTGTCAACCCCCCTCTCCTCTCCACCCTCATTTTCCTCCTGCACCTCTTCCACTATCTCTCCATCATGCTCACTGTCAGACTTATCCTCAGTAAGGAAGCCGGCGTCATGGTACTGTCGTCCCTTCTCTCCCTTGTACTGCTTCCTTAGGCGCACGTTGACACGGACCAAGGTTTCCAGCGTCTTCACATGCAACCTGCTCCTTCGGGCAATGTGAATGAGCTGGTGCATAAAAAATGCACGCTCACAATCAGAAGAAGCACATGGCTGCGTGAGCAGCTTCAATGCCAGGGCACAAAGGTTGGGGAGGTGGGCAAGGTGGAGCAAAGCCCACTCATATGCCGGCAGGACCTTCCCATTGACCCGAGCCACAGCAGCTCTGGCATTTTCAGTGAGCCGCTTAGTAACCAGCGGTATGACAGTCACCGCCATACGGCCAAGCTGGAAAGCGTCCAACTCCTTTTGCAGCTCATCATGCTTTGGCTGCGGCACCAAGGCGTCCACCACTTGCGCCCATGCCTGCACCATGCTGACATCCCCGCCTAGGTCATTGCCAAAGTGGGTGGGGTGCACCAGCCGAGCGGCTGCATAAAGGGGGTAGCTCATGTCCTTGGTCCAGCACCTTGCAAGGCTTGCCATGGCTGTCTTAACATGCTGTGCAGCCATCCGTAGAGGTTTGCACCCCTTGGGCTAGCCGAGGGCCTTGAGATCTGCCGCGGCGTCAAGGAGACCCTTGTAGATCTGTCCTGATGCACCACCGGGAGATTCTGCAAGGCGCAGCACTGTGACAAGGGGGTTAAAGAGGTCAGGTAGCTGTCAAAGTTGCAACCAGGACACGCGCCGGCGAATGATTTAACGCACCATCTTCTTCCTCTGCTTGAATGCACCACGTTGTCGCCCACCCATCTCATTCCAAGAGTTGGCATTCACAAGCCTCAACAAGAAAGGACGCATGTCCAGGAGGCGCTGGAGCATGGTGTGGGTGTTGAAATAGTATGCACCTTGTCCACTGCCTAGCTGGCTAGCTACACATACAGACAAGGCATGCACTGCTCTATGGAGTATGTTCCTTGGTCTGTTCTGAGATGGGCCAGGAATGCACTGCCCATAATGGGTATGTCCCCTGTGGCTCATCATAGGAACCATACCTTTTTTGGGTTGGTTGATTAGGCACCGGAGTCTCAAACCTGAGGTTGCGGGTTCAAACCCCGCGACGGCTGCAATTTTCTTTGTGGCCAAAAATGGGACAGGAAGCTTCTAGGAAGCTTACTAGAGCTTGCCTTGAGGATGACACTTGGCGGTCTAAGGACGTGCCAAGTAGGAATGTAGGTTGAGGTTGGCTCTAGTGGAGCCACTACAAGCATAAGCTTTAGCAAAGCTCTGCAAGTATAAAAGCCTGTACCTTGCATGCATCCATTTACAGTTCTTGCCTTTGAGACTCGTCACAGAGTGTCCAACCAAAGGTAGACACTAAAGACCAACATGCGGACTTCGTGAGGTTGCAAACCAAACAAACCTAAAGTGTGGATCCCGCGTTCGAGGGTGATATGTTATCTTGGTTACAATGCCAAGAGCGGTTGGCGGCCTCCCATGTCGGGACCCGTTTTCTAGACCGTTGCTATCCGGCGCATTGACAAAGGGTTATGGGCCCACACTTATGGTTCTAAGGCACGCCTACAAGACCGACTAGCGCGTGGTCTTGTAGGGCGCACAGGTACAACAGGGACACGGCCATCGGACGGCTCCATCTGCTCCATCGGCTCCATCTGCTTCTTCAGATAGGGTGCGTGCACGTGGCGGACTAGGGGACGAGGAATCGCTCTGTCCATGTTGGACAAGACGCTCGAGCCCCAACGGGATTAAGCTCTATCCCTTTTCAGAAGGTGGTACGACCTCGAGTCCGTTCTCTCACGACGGCACCATCGCCTTAGGCGATCATCGGTGGGAGGGGTATGCAACAGAACTAACTGCACCTTTGACAACGGTCGCAGTCAGTATCCTCATCAGCCTCATCGGCCTCAACGAAGCAGAGTAGCAGCGAAGCAGAAAAGACGAGCAACCGCAAGAAATGGCGGATCCGACTCCAGCCCGCCTTGAGCCGGGTATGTCCAAATTCACGGGGACAGGTTTTCCCTTGTGGAAATGGCAGTTTGAGATTGTCATGAACGTGCGTGGCTACCTCGACATCCTAAAAGGGACTGAGATAGCACCAGCCGATGCGACCGTGACAACGTATGCGACTGACCTTGCAGCATGGAGGATGAAGAACAACATGGATCTTGCCATTCTTGTGCCGTCCGTCAACGAGACTCAACACTCCCACATCACAGGATGCACGTTGGCTGCCGAGGCCTACGCAAAACTCACACGCGTGCATCAATCAAATGCCCTGGCAAACTGATTCTTCATCTTCCAATGGTTGATGTCGATGAGAGTGAGCGAAGGAGAATCGATACCCGCATTTTNCACTCATCAAAAGAGAAGGGTGGATTTGTCTCCATGGCCGAATCTGTCATGCGCATCAAGTGTGCAAACGGTGGCGTCGTCCAAGCCATGGGCGCAGGGGACAAGGTGATCACATTCAACGTGAATGGTGCGGAGAAGGCAGTCAACCTTCAAAAGGTGTTGTACATGCCCTCCTTCGCAGCAAACTTACTGTCCGTGTCACAAATCACTGACAACAACATGAGAGTGGTGTTCACCAACAAGGAAATGGTGGCCTTAAAAAACGAGGACATCCAGATTTTGTACACCAAAGACGACCTCATGCTTCAAGTTCTAAGAGTCGACGGCCTCTACGTGCTTCAAACCAAAGTCACCAAGGCGTCGGATGAGGGACTCGCATGTGCCACCAAGATAGTGGCATCGGAGCCGAAGGATGCACCACCGGCGACCACTGCGACCGCCACATCAACCAAGGACACTGATGCTCAGCTGTGGCATCGACGATTTGGCGACGTGGCCAACAGCACGCTGCAAAAGATGCAAGAGCAAGAGGTTGTCCGCGGAATGGAAAGGTGCACCATGAAGCATGGCAAAGGGTGTACATTGTGAACCACTCTCCCTTTGCGGGAGAGTGGATAGTGTTGCTTGAGTCCGGAGACCAAGCACCCGACAAGTGGCTTGCCTTGCCAGCAGGTGGTGGGAATGGGAGAGTGGCTGCGGAGGATGATGTAGCATCTGACATGGACGCGGATACCGAGGCGTCCGAGGCTTCCAAGTCTGACTTGGAGTCTGACGACTCTTCTGACGACGACGACGACGACAAACCACCACCTGTGGAAGCACCAGCACCAAAGCAAGAAGCGGCACCACTACCCCGGCGCAGTTTGTGACCAAAGAGAGCACCTTTGCGGTATGAGGATGATTGGACCGGCCTTAGCTGGTCATGCATGGCTCAGGGAGAGCCATCCACAGTGGCGGAGGCCATGAATGGCCCAGATGCGGCCAAGTGGAAGGAGGCAGTGGATAGCGAGCTCGCATCCATTGCCGAGAACGGCACNGAACGGCACAACGATCCTCAGGCCCGGGGCATTCGCCCTTGACTCGGGCACCAACCACCACTCATCAAAAGAGAAGGGTGGATTTGTCTCCATGGCCGAATCTGTCATGCGCATCAAGTGTGCAAACGGTGGCGTCGTCCAAGCCATGGGCGCAGGGGACAAGGTGATCACATTCAACGTGAATGGTGCGGAGAAGGCAGTCAACCTTCAAAAGGTGTTGTACATGCCCTCCTTCGCAGCAAACTTACTGTCCGTGTCACAAATCACTGACAACAACATGAGAGTGGTGTTCACCAACAAGGAAACGGTGGCCTTAAAAAACGAGGACATCCAGATTTTGTACACCAAAGACGACCTCATGCTTCAAGTTCTAAGAGTCGACGGCCTCTACGTGCTTCAAACCAAAGTCACCAAGGTGTCGGATGAGGGACTCGCATGTGCCACCAAGATAGTGGCATCGGAGCCGAAGGATGCACCACCGGCGACCACTGCGACCGCCACATCAACCAAGGACACTGATGCTCAGCTGTGGCATCGGCGATTTGGCGACGTGCCCAACAGCACGCTGCAAAAGATGCAAGAGCAAGAGGTTGTCCGCGGAATGGAAAGGTGCACCATGAAGCATGGCAAAGGGTGTACATTATGTGAACCATGCCTCCAAGCAAAGGCAAAGAAGAAGCCGTTTGGGAGAGGAGGTCAACGAGGGGAGCACGTCTAAGAACTGATACACAATGACGTGTGTGGATCCTTCCGCACACCATCTAACGGAGGAAGCAAGTACTTCCTGACCTTCATTGACGACCACAACCACAAGTTGTGGATCTACTTCCTCAAAACAAAGGGAGAGGTCAAGGAGAAGCTCCTTGAGTTTGTCGCCATGGTGGAGCGGCAAACGTCCAAGAAGGTGAAGGTGCTCCGAAGTGACAACGGGGGTGAGTACGAGACATGCAAGCCTGGGCTCAAGCATCATGGCATCCGCCACGAGCAAACCACCCCTTACAACCCCGAAAGCAACGGCGTTGCCAAGAGGATGAACCAGACCCTACTTGGCATGGTGCAAAGCATGCTCTTCGACGCCAAGCTCGCACCTCGCTTTTGGGCTGAAGCAGCAATAACGGCTTGCTACCTCTTGAACCTCACACCAGCGATCGCCTTGCGGAAGCGTGGAAAGGAGCAAGACAAGCAGCTGAAGACCCCACAGGAAGCATGGTCGGGAAAGAAACCCAATACATCTCATTTGAAGGTGTTCGGGTCAACTGCATGGGTGAAGATCCAGTCGGGAGAAGGTGGAGGCAAGCTTGACATATGCTCCAAGAAGTGCATCATTGTTGGGTACGACACGTCACGCAAAGCCTATCGGCTTTGGGACCAGGCAACAGGTAACCTCGTGAGGAGCCACAATGCCATGTTCAACGAACACACCCTTGGAAAGGGAGAGCTGCTGGACCCGACCCTCACTCCCAAAGCGGGAGAGTGGATAGTGTTGCTTGAGTCCGGAGACCAAGCACCCGACAAGTGGCTTGCCTTTCCAGCAGGTGGTGGGAATGGGAGAGTGGCTGCGGAGGATGATGTAGCATCTGACATGGACGCGGATACCGAGGCGTCCGAGACTTCCAAGTCTGACTTGGAGTCTGACGACTCTTCTGACGACGACGACGACGACAAACCACCACCTGTGGAAGCACCAGCACCAAAGCAAGAAGCGGCACCACTACCCCGGCGCAGTTTGTGACCAAAGAGAGCACCTTTGCGGTATGAGGATGATTGGACCGGCCTTAGCTGGTCATGCATGGCTCAGGGAGAGCCATCCACAGTGGCGGAGGCCATGAATGGCCCAGATGCGGCCAAGTGGAAGGAGGCAGTGGATAGCGAGCTCGCATCCATTGCCGAGAACGGCACATGGTTGCTGGTGGATAGACCCGACAAGGCCCACGTGGTGGGATCCAAGTGGGTCCTCCGAGTGAAGAAGAAGCAAGACGGCAACATCGACAAGTTCAAGGCAAGGGTAGTGGCTAAGGGGTTCTCTCAACGCCCGGGCTCCGAGTACGATGAGACATTTGCGCCTGTCGTGACCTTTGCCTCCATCCGCTCTCTTCTTAGCATTGCTGCCGCAAAGAACTTGGAGATACACCAGATGTGCGTTAGGACAACTTTCCTTTATGGGAAGCTTGATAAGGAAGTGCTGATGGAGGTGCTCGAAGGAGTCGAAGCTCCCAAGGGCAAGGTGTACAAGTTGGTGAAAGCGCTCTACGGGCTGAAACAGGCCCCAAGGATGTGGTACAAAGAGATGGACGGTTTCATGACCGGCCTCTCCTTCGCGCATTGCCAGAATGACCCGAGCATGTACGTGCACGATGATGGGAGAGGGCTGATGCAAGTTGCGTTGTACGTGGATGATATGATCATCTGCTCGTCTTCGGTCGAGCTGCTGGATGGGCTGAAGCCTGACCTCAGCAAAAGGTTCAAGATGAAGGACATGGGTCCTCTCGAGTACTACCTCGGGATTGCCATCCACCGCAACCAAGTAGCAAGAACCATCAAACTCAACCAAACCAAATACATTGGTGAGGTACTGAAGCGCTACCACATGGAAGACTGCAAACCTGTCAGCACCCTAATGACGACCAACACGAAGCTGAAGGCCTACATGTCGCCAAGCGATGAAGCAGAACAAAGGGAGATGCAAGACATTCCCTACCAGTCCGCCGTGGGTTGCATCATGTACGCCATGGTAGGGACTCGTCCGGACATCTGCTATGCCGTGGGACAAGTGAGCAGATTTGTGGCCAACCCTGGGCCACAACATTGGTAGGCAGTCAAGCGCATCTTGCACTACATGCTGAAGACACGTCACATGGGCCTTGTCTTTGGAGGCCAAGAAGGAACGGACCCCCTTCGTCTGAAATCCTACACCAACGCTGACTGGGGAGGAAATCTCGACGACAGGAAATCCACCACTAGATACATGTGCATCTTGAATGGCGCTGCCATCTCATGGGCCAGCTGGAAGCAGGATTGTGTTTCCCTTTCCACGGCTGAGGCAGAGTACGTTGCTTTGTCTCAGGTGTGCAAGGAGACTCAATGGCTCCGCAGCCTGCTTGGCGAAATGACAGTGCCACAGAAGGACGCCACGATCGTACACATGGACAACATGAGCGCCATCTCGATGGCTGAAGACGAGATCATCTCCCGGCGAACGAAGCACATCAACATACGTTACCACTACTCACATGACCTGGTCATGAAGAATGTGGTGAACTTGTAGCACTACGGAACGAAGAGCATGCTTGCTGACTGGATGACCAAGCTACAGGAGAGCGACTTGCATTATGCAGGCATTCGTGGATGTGGCATGAGGAGTGCGGCAGAGGAAGGATGGAGCCGAGCAAGGGACAGATGGACAGGTGCAAGGGAGAGATTTGTTGAAATAGTATGCACCTTGTCCACTGCCTAGCTGGCTAGCTACACATACAGACAAGGCATGCACTGCTCTATGGAGTATGTGCCCTTGGTCTGTTCTGAGATGGGCCAGGAATGCACTGCCCATAATGGGTATGTCCCCTCTGGCTCATCATAGGAACCATACCTTTTTTGGGTTGGTTGATTAGGAACCAAAGTCTCAAACCAGTGGTTGCGGGCTCAAACCCCGCGACGGCTGCAATTTTCTTTGTGGCCAAAACTGGGACAGGAAGCTTCTAGGAAGCTTACTAGAGCCTACCTTGAGGATGACACTTGGCGGTCTAAGGACGCGCCAAGTAGGAATGTAGGTTGAGGTTGGCTTCAGTGGAGCCACTACAAGCAGAAGCTTTAGCAAAGCTCTGCGAGTATAAAAGCCTGTACCTTGCATGCATCCATTTACAGTTCTTGCCTTTGAGACTCGTCACAGAGTGTCCAACCAAAGGTAGACACTAAAGACCAACATGCGGACTTCGTGAGGTTGCAAACCAAATGAACCTAAAGTGTGGATCCCTCGTTCGAGGGTGATATGTTATCTTGGTTACAATACCAAGAGCGGTTGGCGGCCTCCCATGCCGGGACCCGTTTTCTAGACCGTTGCTATCTGGCGCATTGACAGTGGACACTTGCAAACTGGTTATCACACTTTGGCAATAGCACCCCCCCCCCCCCCCCCCCCCCCCCCCCCCCCGCCCCCCCCGCAAAGCCTGCTTCAGCCAGGTTCTCAGCATGTCATTGTTTTTGAAGAAAACTACCACCTTCTCAGCTTTTGACAGGACACTAGCCCCCCACTCAGAATTGCACACGTCCTTCTTGACCAGGTCAACATTGTGTGTGCAGCAGCCTTGCTAAAGGAGGGCGGGGTACTTCCTTTTCAGGCCGTCAAAAGCTTTCGTGTTGACGGCGGTATTGCCGCAGACCACCGACACCATGTTATTCACCCCAACGTGGTCGATGGCAAGCTCAATCATCGCGCTGATGTGGTCGGCAGTGCGGACGAGCCCGCTCGCATCCCGGCTGAAGACGTGGCAACTTCCCTTGGCGTTTACCGCCATGGCATTGTAGATGGGGCGCTGCTGTGTGTCTGACTACTTGACTGCCAACGTCATGCCGTAGATTGTCCAGCTCTGCCTCAAGGAGGTGTCCAAGGCTTCAAGTTTCTCATCCAACCTTGGCAGGATGTCACCGACGAGTGTGCTCCGACCCGGCAGCCTGAACGGCCCGTTGGTGTGCTTAGCAGTCCCCATGAGGTCCATCCATGCAGGTTAACAGCAGAACAAAATGGGAAGTGCCACACATGCCATGAGCTTCACAATTGCAGAATGGCATGCCTTGTTTACCGGTGTCTCGCAATGAAGGAGCATACTTGTCTGCAGCATGTTTGCAGTGGCCTGCATCAGACGCAGCCGCTGCTGCTGGTGGAGGTGGTGCTGCTGCTTCTGCTTCTGCAGCTGTTGCTGCTACTGCTGCGGCTCCTGTTGCTGCTGCTACTGCTGCTGCTGCCCGTGCCAGTTGGATGACTGCTGCTCCGCCTGGAAGTCCTGCAGAAATTCATCATCATCCCGCGGTAGTCCTGCCCTTTCCAGAGCGGCAGCCCTCTGGCGCTCTTCGTACAGCCGCACCCATGCCACAGGCTTTGCTGTGGTGCCCCAGCTCTCTCCAGTCCCATTGAACAGCCTTGGACATGCTGGCATCCAGCCATGAGGAGGCCGGGGCTTGCGCTCAAGTCCCAAGACATTGCGGGTGAGCGGAGGAGGATGGTCACACTGCTGCACGTTGTCGTTTGCTTTGCCAAAGTGTCCACGAATCCGGTCACAAGTTCCACTGACAGTAACACCGCGAGAGCCAGAGTAGAAGCCGGGCCTCTTGGAGCAGGTGGGCATGGGGAGGCAGTGGCGAGACAGGGCGAGCGTGAGGAAATCGCCATGGAGCCACCTGTCGGGTGTGGGGTCAAGGATGGGAGTGACGACACGGACAGAGCCCGTTGTACTGCTACTACTCTGCAGCCGTGTGCTGCTGCTCACCGAGATAGGCGGCAGGGGAGCAGCCCTCCTAGGAGGCATGGTACTTGGTGTCTTTGCGGCGAGGTCTCAAGACCTCTCCGCTCCTAAGTGCTGTGAATGGCGATGCTACACCATGCT
>SZWC01022912.1:12205-24222 GCA_023375785.1 Penium margaritaceum
GACGTCAAATTAGGGTTGAATTGGTCATTACTAACCCAGCGTGTTTGGTTTGCAACCAGTGTTTCGAATGATTTGAAAGCAGGGAAACAAAACATTCAAAATTGTTTTGCAGTGTTACACTGGCAACTTCCGTTGTGGCAAAATCAACAGACGCATGGGCCTCGACACCCATTGGCAATCCGGTGCTTTTGATGGCCATGCAATGATGCATGGCCATCAAACTGCGCCAGCAAAGCAAGATAGATTAGGTGGATGAAGCGCACTATTGGCCAATGCAAACTCATACCAACAATGCCACCAATGGGGTGCATGAGGAACGTGTCATGCATTATCGTGAGTGTTCACTGCACCTAGCCATAATGAAGTGGAGCAAGAGTGTGGTGCCAAACCGATAGATACAAAAAAAAAATCCTTCCGACAGTGGGCATCGACACGTGTGTCTAAGTCACACGTCAGTCGTCCAAGTATGGGCCAGTGGGAAAATCCCTCCGCGGCCCACATTGATGCCGCATCGATGTGGGCCGTGGTGCCGCGGCCGATGTGGTCTGACCACATCGGTAAGGGATGTCAATACTGCAGGACGGACAATGGAGGTGAGTGCAAATCCTGCAGGGAGTGGCTAGAATAGAAGGGCTTTGAATACAACAAAACACCTCCTACTTACCTCAAAGCAACGACATAGCAGAGAGGATGAACCAGACCCTATTCCACATGACAAGGTGCGTGCTCTTTAATGATAAGCTGCCTCCTCAGTTTTGGGCTGAAGCAATACGTAAAGTACGTAAAGTACGTACCCTACTCCACATGTTCTCAGTTGTTGCGGTGCAGTGTTTGTCCACATGGACTTGAGTATAAGATAACGCTCAGAATACTCGACATTTGATTTGAACATAAAGCGGCCGGCTGGCTGCTTGATGCATCCAACCAAAGCATCTATGATTGACGGCCACATCGTGACTGCCGATAAGCCATACATATCCGTCGAAAAAAAGGGAAGACTCATTTTGTGAAAACATTTGAAACGATGATCCCTATCCGTCAGATTCTCCGTAAGGTTTTCTTTGACGGAGTGAATTCATCATCAGTCTGCTAGCAATTAGCCCCCAAAATCGGGGGAAACATGGCAAGCCTGTTGCGGGGCCAGATCAGACGACGCTGACCTGTCACAAATGCAACGTACATGTGGTTGCATTGCATGAGCTGCCTCTATCCTATGGTCGATGTAAGAACCAATACGCGTTTTGATGATCGATGCACCATAAACTCCTTGTTTTGTTAATCAATGCAACACAAAGCACCAGGCTTGATGGTCGATGTAGACACAAGTACTCGTTTCGATACGTGTAACCCTGCTGACAGGCCGCCTTACGTGGACAGAGCAGACGATGCTGACCTGTCAGAAATGCGTCGCACATGTGGTCCCTCTCTCTATATCCCGCCAAATTTGGAAGTGCGGTGACATGAACCCTCCCCTGTATCTCTGTTTTTTTTTTTCTTCGTGATCACTTTGGTTTGCCATACATAATTAGCATGCTTTGAGATGCATGCTTTGAGATGCATGCTTACATATGCATGCTTAAACATGAATGCTTTCAGATGCATGCTTCAAGATACATGCTTTGACATGCTTTCATATGCATGCTTTCATGATTTATGTTGAGATGCATGGTTCAAGATGCTTGTTTTGAGATGCTTTCATATGCATGCGTGCATGAATGTTTTTGCCATGCATGGTTCAAGATGCATGCTTTGAGATGCATGCTTCAAGATGTATGCTTTGAGATGTGTTCATATGTACGATTTCATGAGTTTTTTTAGATGCATGCTTCAAGATGCATGCTTTGAGATGCATGGTTCAAGATACATCCCTTGACATGCTTGCATATGCATGATTTTATGAATTGCTGGAGATGCATGCTTCAAGATGCATGCTACAAGATGCATGCTTCAAGATTCTTGCTTTCAGATGCCTTCATACGCATGCTTGTATGAATTATTTGACATGCATGCTTCAAGATGCATGCTCTGAGATGCATGCTTCAAGATGCATGCTTTGAGATGCTTTCAGATGCATGCTTTGAGATGCTTGCTTTGAGATGCTTTCAGATGCATGCTTTCATGAGTTCTTTGAGATGCATGCTTCAAGATGCATGCTTTGAGATGCATACTTACACATGCATGCTTTCAGATGCATGCTTTCATGAGTTCTTTGAGATGCATGCTTCAAGATGCATGCTTTGAGATGCATACTTACACATGCATGCTTTCAGATGCATGGTTCAAGATGCATGCTTTAAGCTGCTTTGATATCCATTTTTTCATGATTTGTTTTGAGATGCATGCTTCAAGATGCTGGCTTTGATATGCTTTCATAAGCATGCTTGCATGAATTGTTTGACATGTATGCTTCAAGATGCATGCTTTGAGATGTATGGTTCAAGATGCATGCTTTGAGATGCATGCTTCAAGATGCTGGCTTTGATATGCTTTCATAAGCATGCTTGCATGAATTGTTTGACATGTATGCTTCAAGATGCATGCTTTGAGATGTATGGTTCAAGATGCATGCTTTGAGATGTTTTCAGATACATGCTACACGATGCTTGCTTTGAGATGATTTCATATGCATGCTTTCATGACTTTTTGGACATGCATGCTTCAAGATGCATGCTTTGAGATGCATGCTTCAAAATCCTGGCTTTGAGATGCTTTCAGATTCATGCTTTCATGTTTTTTTGGTATGCATGCTTCAAGATGCATGCTTTGAGATGCATGCTTACATATGCATGCTTCAATATGCATGCTTTCAGAAGCATGGTTCAAGATGCATGCTTTAAGATTCTTTCATATGCATGCTTTCATGATTTATTTTGAGATGCATGCTTCAAGATTCTTTCTTGGAGATGCTTTCATACACATGCTTGCATGAATNGAGATGCATGCTTCAAGATGTATGCTTTGAGATGTGTTCATATGCAGGATTTCATGAGTTTTTTTAGATGCATGCTTCCATATGCATGCTTTGAGATGGATGGTTCAAGATACATGCTTTGATATGCTTTCATGTGCATGATTTCATGAATTTTTGGAGATGCATGCTTCAAGATGCATGCTACAAGATGCATGCTTTGGGATGCTTTCAGATGCATGCTTTGAGATGCTTTCAGATGCATGCTTTCATGATTGTTTTGAGATGCATGCTTCAAGATGCATGCTTTGACATGCATGCTTACATATGCATGCTTCTCGATGCATGCCTGGAGATGCATGCTTCAAGATCCTGGCTTTGAGATGCTTTCAGATGCATGCTTTCATGATTTTTTGGAGATGCATGCTTCAAGATGTGTGCTTTGAGAGGCATGCTTACACATGTATACTCTAATATGCATGCTTTGAGATTCATGGTTCAAGATACATGCTTTGACATGCTTTCATATGCATGATTCCATGAATTGTTGGAGATGCATGCTTCAAGATGCATGCTTTCAGATGCATGCTTTGAGATTCATGGTTCAAGATACATGCTTTGACATGCTTTCATATGCATGATTCCATGAATTGTTGGAGATGCATGCTTCAAGATGCATGCTTTCAGATGCATGCTTCAGGATGCTTGCTTTGAGATGCTTTCATACGCATGCTTGCATGAATTGTTTCACATGCATGCTTCAAGATTCATGCTTTGAGATGCATGCTTCAAGATGCATGCTTTGAGATGCATGCTTCAAGATGCATGCTTTGAGATGCTTTCAGATGCATGCTTCAAGATGCTTGCTTTGAGATGCTTTCATATGCATGCTTTCATGATTTTTTGGAGATGCATGCTTCAAGATGCATGCTTGGCGATGCATACATTAAGATCCTAGCTTTGAGATGCCTTCATATGCATGATTTCATCAATTGTTGGAGATGCATGCTTCAAGATGCATGCTTTCAGATGCATGCTACAAGATGCATGCTTTGGGATGCTTTCATATGTATGCTTTCATGATTTTTTGGACATGCATGCTTCAAGATGCATGCTTTGAGATGCTTTCACATGCATGCTTTCATGATTTTTGTGAGATTCATGCTTTGAGATGCATGCTTACATATGTTTGCTTCAATATGCATGCTTTCAAATGCATGGTTCAAGATGCATGCTTTAAGATGCTTTCATATGCATGTTTTCATGATTTGTTTTGAGATGTATGCTTTGAGATGCTTGCTTTGAAATGCTTTCATATGCATGCTTGCATGAATTTTTTTCCGTGCATGCTTCAAGATGCATGCTTTGAGATGCTCTCACATGCATGCTTTCATGATTTCTTTGAGATTCATGCTTCAAGATGCATGCTTTGAGATGCATGCTTGCAGACGCATGCTTCAAATGGGTTTGTCTAACCTTCTTGTTGTGATTATCAGGGTTCCGCATTCGCCTTCTATGCAAGCTGAGATGCGGAAAGAACCAATACTGCAGCTATTCAAAACGTCAAACTTGCTGCTTTGAACTTGTCACCTTGTCGATAGTCCTGGCCAACCGGAAGTTTGTACCGGCATCACTGCCTACTGACAAAAACTAGCTTCAACAAATGCGGGTGAAATAACACTGCGCAGGGGGTAGGGATGTCCGTGAAGCGCTTTTTGAGGCTGCTTAGCACACAACAACTGCCCAGGTTGCCTAGGTTTTCCACCATTCTGGTGTAGCCGTTCTCCAAACCGTCGCGTCGGCGTGCCCTGGAACCTATCGTCAGCTGTACCCCTCCTGCGCCGTTATTCAGGTTTGTCCATGTGCTGGCTGTCTCAGCCACCGGGTGGTTGTGTGGCCGAGTGGCTTGTTTCTGATAGTTTGCTGAATTGCCAGACGTTTCTACTAGCTCTCCTGTTGGCACTCTCTTTTCAATGCAGCTATTGCGGTTGCTGGTGCATTGCTGGTTGTGCCCATGTAAGTGACCTTTCCCCGTACATGTCATGACCCAGCTTATGCACCAATCGTTCCTGCTACTGACGGTGGTGCTCCTCCTTAAACTGCTGGCATGGTGCATTGTTTTCACCGTCATGCAATGGCAAGTAGCACCAAGTAGTAGAGCCAGAACCCGCAGCAGCAAGCAGCACCTGGTGCCTCTTGGACCGCATGGACGCTGTTCATTCCTTCAAGCGTGCGAGACACGCTGCGTCTGCTCGCGCGCCTGCTGCTGCTCTTGGCCCAGATCATGAGGCGACGGCTACTTTCGAATCTGATCCTGTTCCTGCACCTGCTCCTGCTCCTGCTGCTGCTCCTGCTCCTGCTGCTGCTCCTGCTGCTGCTCCTGCTGCTGCTCCTCCTCTTGCTCCTGCTCTTGCTCCTGCTCCTGCTGCTCCTGCTTCTGCTGCTGCTGCTCCTGCTGCCGCTGCTGCTCCTGCAACTTCCACTCTTGCTGCACTTCAATTTGTCTACACAACCCCTACTTTGCGGGACGTTTATCATAAATCGCGAATGCTGGTCCTGACCCCACTAAGGAGGACATCAGACGCGGTGAACGTAGAGCATGCCCTTGCTCCTGCTCTTGCTCCTGCTCCTGCTCCTGTTCCTGCTGCTGTTTCTACTGCTGCTACTCCTACAATTTCCACTCTTGCTCCACTTCGTTTTGTCTACACACCCCCTCATTTGCGGGAAATTTACCATAAATTGAGAATGCTGGCCCGGACCCCACTAAGGAGGAGATCAGACGCAGTGAACGTAGAGCCTGTCCTTGCTCCTACTTGTGCTCCTGCTCCTGCTCCTGTTCCTACTCCTGCTCCTGCGTCTGCTCCTGCTCCTAATGCCCCTGATGCTTCTGACACTTGTATGCTGATGCTCGGGCAGCGTGCTGCTGGAAACAATGGGCTCGCAACAGCCACCCGCGCGCCGTGGCGAGCCGAGTAAGACGCAAAACCCAGGTGCGTCTGTGCGGCCAGAGGCGGTATCCGGCAGAAGCAGATTCCTCGGAAAGAATGGCGGGCAAACTGGCCAGTAGTTTCCGTGTATCTGGGTGGCTGCGTGGCTGGGTGGTTGGGTGGGTGAGTGGTTGGGTGGATGGGTGGTTGGGTGGTTGCGTGGTTGGGTGGCTGGGTGGTTGGGTGGTTGGGTGGTTGGGTGGATGGGTGGCTGGGTGGCTGGGTGGCTGGGTGGCTGGGTGGTTGGGTGGTTGGGTGGTTGGGTGGATGGGTGGCTGGGTGGCTGGGTGGCTGGGTGGCTAGGTGGCTGGGTGGCTGGGTGGGTGGGTGGCTGGGTGCCTGGGTGGCTGGATGGCTGGGTGGACTGCTCCACCCGCTCTCCTTGACTCATTGACCATCACTCCGCTATGCCTTCCGGACGATTTCGAATACTGGGGGTGGTGGTGGGCTGCCTCGGTGGTGTCTCCTCGTCTTGAGGACCTGCTCCTGCTCCTCTTGGCACTCCCTTGTCAATGCAGCCATTGCGATTTCAGCTGTTGCTGCAGCTGGTGCTACTGCTGCTTGTGCCCATGAAAATGACCTTTCTCCCTACATCTGATGACCCAGCTCATGCACCAACTGCTCTTGCTACTGTCCGTAGTGTTCCTCCTCATACTATTGGTGTACTGCCTTGTGTTCACCGTCATTCTCTGCATCTCAGGTCCCAACCAGATTCGTTCAAAGAGAAGAAGGAATTATTTCTAAGGTTCTATTTCAATATTTTGATTGATTCCTTCACATGATTTTCCATTTAAAACATGTTTGAAGGTTTAGGTGAATGTGACACATTCACAATGATTTTTTCTAAAACGCAAACTAAGGACGATTTATCATTATACTACAGCCTCATGGAAATCCTTCCACTATGTGGTCCAAATTGCGGACAATTATCCAGTCTCTCTTAAGAGATAATACTACAAAATCCTTTTCTTGGTTACTATGTAACCCTATGCACGCTTTGCGTGCACAACTTGTTTCTTAATACTATGGAAATGAAAATACATCTAAATTTTGTAAAAGGATGCCGCTACAAGACTAAAACATTTGACAAGGACAAACAATGCTTTCAACAAAAACTACAATACATAGATCAGATTTTTTTAAAACACGAGTAGTAAGATGAAGCATATCCTAAATCAACTCAACACAAATTTCATATGATAAATAAAACGGATTTAAGAGTCATGAGATAGTTCTACAGCTAAACATGTTCCTAGGTGAAAAAGTAAACGCAATGATGAATTTGTGATGAACAAACACTTTTCATAACTCATTGTCATAATCTAAAACAAATTTTTTTCTTCTTATGATTTAAAATTCACACTAAAATGAAGCATAAACTACATGAGAGTTTGTTTTCATCATATAGAATTTGAAGAAATATTGTTTTATAATGATTACCATGGTTTCAAACGAGGCACCACATCATGTAGGTCTTCATTGCACATGAAGATAAGAATTTCAAGCATGTGTCATTGCCATGGACACAATGATTACGATAGATGGTTGAATAGTGATAAGTGTACTTCTCGATCTCTTTTCTATCTTAAAGTTTCAAAACAAGGATTTATTCGTCTCTTATCACACTGATTTACCGGGTTGCCAATTGTGTCTGTCTTTTGTGCTTTACTCCTTGTGAGTTTGCAGGAAAAATAATCAGTTTTCCATCCTTGGCCGGGTCATGTCCACGTCTTGCACGATCATTTTCAATTAGTTGCCAACTTTTTCCCTCCCTCGCGAGTGACACTAGCAAAGCAGCCGGGATTCTTTGCAGCATGCGTCCGGTCGCAAGGGCTCCAGAGCTATAATTACGTGAGGTGCACAAATAATCGTCCATTATTATCAAAACATCTCGTGATCGGTCAACTCGGTGCAAATTGCTGCTGAAATTTCCCGCTAGGGTTTTCTGCGTTGCAAGTTATGACGCACATTTTACCGCAGACATGCATGTCTTCCATAAAATAGAAAATGGCTGTTGAATTGGCCTGCGATGGCCATCTCCGTGGTATAGCTTGCGCTTACGGGTCCGTGCGACTTTGCTATGGGCGTGAAGGTAAACGGAGATTTTTCAAACAATTTACTGGACGTTTTCCATGAATTTGTGGTTGGATGATGACTTGTTGTGAATCCATTCTTTCATATCTTGTCGCAAAATGTTCACGACGTGTCTGTGATGAAGCAGGGAGTAACATGGATTGGTCAGACAGACGCCGGCGCAATCTACACCAAGTGCACTATTTTCTGTCCACAGTGGAGGTTAACGCGTGTGGCACGTTAACCTCCGGAGCCAAATGCGTGAATGTGTCATGTAGAAGATGTCTTGTATACTGGCACTTGCA
Organism: Penium margaritaceum; assembly: GCA_023375785.1. NCBI lineage: Eukaryota > Viridiplantae > Streptophyta > Zygnematophyceae > Desmidiales > Peniaceae > Penium > Penium margaritaceum. The sequence goes on from SZWC01022912.1 coordinate 20,479, forward strand.
ATTTTTGACATGTCGAGATGAATTTTGCTTGATACGGAGTAGCATGTACAGTTGGAAGTCATCAGAAATTTCTTCAACATATGTCGAATGGTAGTGATGTTTCAACTTTCTACTTTCTGTTAGACATTTCCGATTGTACTTTTAAAGGTACCTTTGCTTCATCTATCACAAAGTGTGCAAGATTGTTCTCTCCTAGATGTCTCAGGGCATGAAGGTGAATGCTCAATTACCAGCTTCACATATGTTCATTGTCCGTGTTCCGCTGCACATTGTCGGCCCTCTTCCTAGTGCTATTAGTTCCCTCTATAATACCCATCGGATAAATGGAACTCTTGGTACAATGGCGTTTAGTGTACTTGTGGCAAATTGCCAGATGCAAAGAAAGAGTTCCCGATAAGGAATCTACTACCGAGCTTTTGTTCTTCTTGTACAACGTACTGTCGTAAATCGACAAGTAAATCCGAAGTTTTGAGCGTGAATAATGTAGTCGACATCGAATGGGTCTAGGCGCTTTGTATTGTGGGCGTTGATATTGCTACTCTTGTCACTGTACTGACTGTGGATGAGTAGCATCGGTCACGCATGCTGGTGGAACTTCACAGCGGGTGGTCACCGCAATAGATTGTTAGTCGACAGCGGATGGTCACTGAAGTTGACTGGCAGTCCACAGCGGAGTGTCATGTTGTGTCAAATTCCCCCGGGCTATCTGCAGCAGCGTTTTTCAGATAGGTGGGTTTACCGCCCGCCGGGTCTACCTCCAATGCACAATGCTTCAGAACGACACAAAGTTGTGCAGGTACAGGTAACGATGCAGCACTTTCCTTTTTGATAATCGATCATCGATGCCTCGTTTGTGATATCGATAAAATGTTTGTATCGTCCAACGATCACACTAAACAATCCTCCAGGTTCGTTAACTGATCTTGCGCATTATTGACGCTTGTTTGACACACGAACCTGGTCCATCGCACCCAGCTTCCGTTTGTCGATGTTGGATGTAGGCTTGGTGAACACCAGCCCGATCGATTTTCGATGCGGCATTGAACATGCGGCTTCACTGATGCCGGATCGATTATCGATGTATTGTAATAAAAATGCTTCGTCAATGTTTTTTTTGCACGTGCCAGCATGCGGTGCGATAATGAGGACGCTGTCAATTGGCGGTAGATTTTGTCCTACTGACATTTTTAATGATTTCAAAATTTTGTAACAGCGATCATCATTACATTATTGTAATGGTTATACACTGACAAATGCGCTTTGGGTGTGCTTTTTCTGATTGGGTTTAAGTTTATCAGGTACGCCACAGACTCAAGGAGACCTTAACAAACTACTCACATGACAGATCAAGAGTTGCAGCCACCTTGCGGAGCCGGCCCTGGTAGATAACACCAGCTGAAAACAGGTGGTGTTGGGAGCCATGGCCGCTTCTGCCGACCTGACGCACACGACAACCGATGAGCGAGGCTGACATTACTGAATGGGGTTAGTACAAGGCAAGACCAAAATTGTTTTCTGAACGAAGGATTTTGCTGAACATACAGTTGACCAGAAGTGTTGAGAGAATCCCTAGTTCTCAAAATCACAGGGAATCCGTGCAAAAATGCATGAAATTCTTTGTCTACGGAGCTTGCTAGAGTCTGTTTACATTCGGGATGACATATAGTTGCAACTGCCAGACATTCAGCTTCTCGAACGATAAGAATTTCGAAGAAGCTTGCAAAACGTCATTGCCACTGCCTCACAATGGCTCTCGCAAGCGACAGAGAGAGATGCTTCACAGAGTGCACGGGGCATGTCAGAGGACCTTTCAGTTGTCTCTATTGCGTTTGTGTCCGGATGACTCGGCCGTAATTTCTTTACCTCAGCAGGTTATCAGCACAGGAGGAGATGCTTTCTTGTCTCGGCTATCCTACATTTTTTACATCAAGCTTTAGCAAAGGTCCAAAAGTTAGGTCAATAAGTCAAACTCCGACGATTTTCTCGGAAGTTGCTTGCCGATCGACCAACGGAAGATCGCGGTGAAGACAACAAACTAGAGAAGAAGCAACTTGGTAAGTGGGCAACACCTCCATTTCATCAACGATGGAAGAAATGGGAAAGGATTTTTTTGACCCTTTTAAACCTTCACGTGAGATTACAAAGGCCGGACAATCGACAGGGGACCCGATGAGGCATGCACGACCCTGTAGTCAGACTAACGCTGTTTCCGATGCAAGCCGGGCCACAGGCCACGTGTCAAACTTGGACAAGGTGCAAAGATAGCACCCACCGAAAGAGGACAGAGGTCACGGGGGTGGAGAGGGTGACAGCGACAGGAGGAGAGAAGTGGACGGTGATGGATATGAGAGGATTCCCTCTGAGGGAGGCCGGGAGAGCGGGCAGGGAGGAGTTCACGGGGGCGGAGAGGGGGAGAGAGGAAGGGGGGGGGGGGGTGGGAGGGGGGGCATGGGAGGGGCAATGAAGGGCACATGCAACTCGCATGTCTCTTTGGGGGATGCGACGATGCAGAGAGAAAAAGACCATTGCAGAACCAGGCAGGTCACAGCGCAACCGATCCATGCTACTAGTGCGGTAGGTTTAACAGTGGCCAAGTTAAGACCTCTCCGACTACAAATGCAGCCTGCCTCAGTATTTTCAACATCACAAACTCGCAACACACTGCCAAGTTAGCTTTGCCAAGCATGGACTCCCCTTCCGTCAAGAACACCCACCTCACATCTGTGGCACAGACACTACTAGAGAGCAGCGGACAGCCAAGCAATGGGCTCCATGCCACCTTCCCCGCCTTCTCTACTGAAAAAGGCCCCGCTGTGGCTAACGGCATGGAGTCGTTACCTATGGAACATATTCTAGCCATTGGAACGGCCAATCCTGAACGAGTTCTGCTGCAAAGCGACTTTCCGGACATGCTCATCAGAACTGTCCAGGGGTACAGCAACGACCCTTGCCTGCCAGACTTAACTAGCAAAGTTGGTATGTATGGCTCCTAGTCCTCTTCCTCCCCCTCCTTATTCCCCTTGTCCCTTGTTTGTACCCCTTCCCAATCTCCTTATCCTTGTTTTTCTCCCCTACCCAGTCCCCAGCTTTATTGTGCCTTGTCCCCCACACCAGCATCGTCTACACCATCATCGCTTCTCTAGCCTACCCTGTTGCACATTTTCTGTCCTAAGCTTCCCGATGCTAACAATGGCTGGTCTGTGTGCGCTCTGCCTCATCTCCAGCCAAGCAGTCGGGAATCACGATGAGGCACATGGCTGTCATGCCAGATGAGTATTCCCCCAATATGTTGAAGTATGGCGGGCCGTCGCTCAAGGAACGCCAGGAGCTGTGGATGGGCGCGGGTATCAAGCTGGGAGCAGCAGCAGTGGAGAAGGCACTTGAGGAGTGGGGGCGAGACCGTTCCCATATCACCCATCTCATCACTGTGTCGGCATCAGGCTCGCAGTGCCCAGGCATTGACTTGCACCTCACCGTGGCTCTAGGGCTGCCTCGGTCCACCAAGCACACGTCAGTCTCTTGCATGGGCTGTGATGCCAGCCTTATCGGCCTTTGCCTTGCTGCCGGGATTGCACTGTCTAGCCCTGGAAAGCACAGGGTCATGGTGGTTGCAATAGAGGTCAGCTCTATCAACGGCCAAGTGCCTGAACCAGGGAACCCCATGAACAACATCATCACCAGTGCCATATACGCTGATGGTGCTGCAGGTGAGAACCAGAGCATGTTCCAACCAGTCACTCTCCT
>SZWC01022913.1:0-12265 GCA_023375785.1 Penium margaritaceum
GCCACCAGGAACTTTCCGCGTGCAAGTGCCTTCGTCAAGAAATCAGCTCGCTGCAAGTCAGTGCCAACCCACATGATGGAGATCACGCGTCGCTCCACCAGATCACGAACGAAGTGATGCTCGACCGGAATGTGCTTTGTGCGAGCATGAAAAACACTAGAGTTCTCCGCAATAGCGAGAGCACTCTGGTTGTCGCAACGCAGCACAATGGCGGGTACTGACTGCCCAAGCTCAAGAAACAAGCGTTGCAGCCAAACTGCCTCAGCAGCCCCTGTCCCCAAAGCCACATACTCTGCCTCCGACGAGCTACGTGCGATGCAGCCGTGCTTCCCGCTTCGCTAAGACAAAGCGGTACCACCGAGCAGGAACACGTAGCCAGTGCGACTACGCCCGTCGGGACTCCAAGCCCAGTCGCTGTCAGTGTAGCCGTCAAGGATTACCGAACACTGCCGGCGTGGAAACCACGTACCGTACCACTCGCACAGCCGCGTGGAGAGCTCTCGCACGTGAAGCCTGCGAGAACTGAGCGAGGAGGTTGACGGCGAACGCGATGTCGGGACGCGTGGTCGTGGCCAAGTACATCAGAGATCTGATCAGACGGAGGTACAAGGTCACGTCCACTGTCTCCCCCAGCTGTGTAGGGTCATCCACCTTCAGGGCATCCTGCCCATCAGGTGTGATGGGTGTGGAAGTAGTGGGCACTGCACCAGGGAGATCGCTAAAGCGCTCCCCCACGACTCGTGCATATCGGGCCTCATGCAGCAACAGTGTCCGATGTCTTCGATCACGTACAATCTCCATACCGAGAAACACCGATGCAGGACCGAGGTCCTTCATCCTGTAGGCGGTCTGCAGGACAGCCTTGGCCTCCTTCACGGCCTCCAGGGACGGAGACGCAATCAGAAGGTCATCAACATAGACCAGGATGGCGGTGAGACGCTCGGGTGTCGGCAGGATGAACAGCGAGGGGTCAGCCTCGCTCTGTACGTATCCTGCACGAGTCAAGGTACCTGTGATCTCCCGGTTCCAACACCGGGGAGACTGCTTGAGGCCGTACAAGGACTTGCGCAAGCGCCAGACCTTGTCACCATCCTCAAAGCCTGGTGGCTGAGCCACGTAGATCTCCTCATCCAGAGAGCCATGGAGGAACGCGTTGTTCACATCCATCTGGTGTAGTTCCCAGTCATGCTGAGCCACTACACCGAACAGAGCTCGAGCTGAGGTCATGCGGCCGACAGGGGCAAAGGTGTCAGTGTAGTCAACTCCCTCAATCTGAGAGAACCCCTTGACGACCAAGCGGGCCTTGTAGCGTTCCAGTGGGCCATCAGGCTTCACTTTCTTGAGAAAGACCCACTTGACCTGAATCGCCTTCCTCCCGGGGGGAAGATCGACCAGCTCATAGACTCCGTGCTCTCGGATAGCGCGAAGCTCATCCTCGCAAGCAGCTCGCCAGGCATCAGAATCCTGCGATGAGAGAGCTGTCCTCAATGTGCCTGGATCAGGGGCCAGAGAGGGGGAACTCTGCGTGGCATGTGCAGACGCCACAGTGTCAGGCCTGACAGCCACGAGGTCAGCTGCTGCGTCACAGGTGATATGGAACTCGCGAGTGACTAGATCGTGCCCGATGGGGCACGCTGGGTGTACCTCTGTAGGCTCAGTGCGGGCACTCAGGCCTAGTGCCTTTGTGCCTGGATCACCGCTCGCGATGCTGCGAGTGGGGCGCCTGGGTCCGTGACCCGACACTCGCTGAGCTCCGGAATCCAGTGGTCGAAGGCGACCACCGGGCTCACGAGAGTAACCGGAGGTCGAGGGACGCGCAGCAGGTGCAGAGATGGGCACGTCCACAGGGTCAGGGACAACCGCAGCTGGTGAGGACTGAGACAAGGCAGCCGGGGATGCCGTGCGAGGAGACGCGTGTGTGGGGGACCCAGAGCTGGGGGTGTCACCGGGTAAGGCCGGCCCGGACACTGAAAGAGTGTCAGTCGAAGCAGGGACAGGCGTGGGCTCGACTGGGTCAGACGCCTGAGCAGGGGTGCTAGCAAGGAGAGGTGGTGATGGAGGAGGAGGCGTGAGGACCGTGGTGCCTGTAGGGTGTGAAGTGGGCAGCACAGGCGATATCTCTGGGCCAACGGCGATAATAGCCGGGTCGTCAAGTGCTGGAGACCGAGAGGGGGCTCGAGCGGACCCATCAGCCTGGCGACCAGTGGTCGACGGCGAAGGAATCTCCCCCATCCGCCGAGAACCCTCACAGGAAGGGACGTGGGCGGCAGAGAGGGCTGTGATGAAAGTCAGATCACGGTAAGTGAGTGACTCAAAAAACAGCGCGTCCCGAGACTCTATGACACGACGGCAAGTGGGGTCCCAGAAGCGCCAGGCCTTCGACCGCGGGGAGATGTCGATGAAGGCACACAAGCGACCCCGAGGGGAGACCTTGGACCCCTGCTGGTCCTCGGTGTACCACACGGAGGCCAGGGAACCCCAGACGCGAGCGAGGCAAAGATCAGCACGGTGGCCAAACCAGAGCTCGTACGGTGTAATATGGTCCGGAAGCGGACCATGCGGGAGGCGGTTCCAGACCCACGTCATGTAGGAGAAACCCTCGAAGGCGAAGGACTCCGGGAGACCGCACTCAGACCGCATGGCACGGACCGCATCCTCCATGGTGCGGTTCCAGCGCCCAGAGACACCGTTCTGCTGTGGGGTGACAGGAGCGGAGACCTGGTGAAAAATGCCGTGCTCAGCAAAGAAGGCATCCATCTCACCGAGGAACTCGCCACCGCGATCAGATCAGAAGGTGTGTAGCGTGTGGCGAGACTGATGCTCAGCCATCACGAGCCAGAGCCGAACCGCAAGGGCGGCGTCGCTCTTCTGATGGAGACTGTAGACCCATCGCATCCGGGTGAAGTCATCAGTCAGTGTCAGAACATATCGGCCCCTCTCGGACACGGACTCGACCGGGAGAGGACCAAGCAGGTCCGAGTGGACCAACTCGAGGGGCCGCAGTGCTCGTGAACGCGAATCAGGGTAAGTGCACCGGTGCATCTTACCCTGAGCGCAAAAAAGGCAGTCGGTCTTGGGTGGCTTCTCGAAAGAAGCCACGTCAAGACCAAGAGCGGGCTGTGTCCGAATGAGCTTCGACACAGTGTCGGAGCCCACGTGACACAGACGGCGGTGAAGTAACCTCTGGTGGTATGGGGATAGAACACCACGTCATGGCGGTGGGAACAGAACGAACAGTCGTGACGGGACCAAGAACCACAAATTCACTGCGACGACACGTCATGTGGTGAGTGGCACCGGAATCGATGATCCAAGTGCCACTGGAGTCACGACCGGTGGACGTCACTGTACAACGAGTAATGGAACACTCGGCATCAGAGGGACGCTAAGCCGTCAGTGGGAAGGAACGACGTACATCACGAAGGTGAGACTCATGGATCCAGTCTGTGCAGTCAGGCCCATCCTCATCACATGCGGATTGTGCTCCCCCATACGTATCATCACGAGTCACGAAGGCGGACGAACAAGCAGTCTGTGACCCACTCGACAATGACAACACACTCGCACCTCCCTGTAAGCGAAGCGCCAGAAGATGACATAGCTCGGCGATGGTGCGGTCACGTGGGTCTGGATCACTGCTGCTCGCTGGTGAGGACGCAGGAACAGCTGCAGTCGTAGTCGACGCGCGTCCTGAGGAGTGTGCGGACGACGTCCGGGGCGCGATACGAGCAGCATGGGCCGCCTGAAGTCCGCGGGTGATACGCCCCAAGTCAAGCGGCTGCTGGCACTCGGTGTAGCGATGGGCACCTCCACAGTTGTAGCAGTGGACGGAACGCCCACTGCTACCACTGGATGACGACTGCCGCTGTCCCGATCCGCGCTTCTTGTTCTTCTTCTTCCCCTGGGCGGCTGCTGCGACGCCCTGCGTCTGCGTGGGTGTAGACGGGGTCGAGGAGGAAGAGGAAGATGAGGTCGTGGTGGAGGTGGATGAGGGTGACTACAGGATGGAAGATGGTGGTGAGGCGAGGACTGCTGCAGTGAGGGACGTCTCCTGATGTGCTACTGCTGCCTCGCAGGTCGACGTCACCTGGAGGAACAGCTGATGCGTCCAAGGGAACAGCTGCATGGAGGCCAACAAGGGCTCGAGAACGGCGTCGCTGTACCGGTCGAAGATGTCGGTGTACTCCAGGCGAACTCCGAGCATGATCGCCCGGAGTGCCCACAGCTGTGTGCCCCCTGAGGCACCCAGGCGCGTGTAAATACGCATGGCGCGTCGCCAGTAATCCGCCGCAGGCTCCGCTGGTCCCTGACAAAGCGAATGGAAAGCGCGGATGTGGGACGCACGCGTGGCGTGCGTCTCTGCGGCCAGTAGGGACAGCGCCAGATCCCAGCCTCCACGAGGATCAGCTCCGGTGCCTGTGCCAGCCTCGCCAAGGAAGGGGCGGAAGTCGACGACAGTCTCGCGTGGCATAGCGTAAAGAAGTCCTCGCATGGCCCGAGCAGCTGTCGACACCTGTGCTGGGTCTGTGTTGGTATGGGCTGTGGTAGTACGGCCAAATTCCCTCGGAGGTGGCCCACACCTGAAAGAGGATCTCCCAGCAGTCAAACCCATCCTCGATGATGTACCGTGGGGGTGGTGCCTCAAAGTCCTTTGGCTGCCGCTCCGTGGGAAGAGCAGCCGCAGGTTGAGGAGGGCGAGAGACAGGGAAGAAACCTGGAAGGGGATAGTCACCGGGATAGTCAGGTGACGGTCGCACCGTAGGCACCACAGGAGATCTGGTGCCCGTCTGCAGCTGACGGAGGCGCTCCTGAAGGACCCGGATGTCATGATCCGGGGGGTCGTCCGTCATGCCTGGCATGAATGGCTCATCATCCAGGAGGTCTGAAGGTGGTGGGTCAGGCCGAGCACCCGTACCAGGTCCCTGAGCCGACTGCTGTGCAGAGAACGCGACGCCGGTAGCTCCCTCGGAACCCTGCCGTGGAGCTGAGGACTGGCCACGCAGAAGCTCAGTCAGCGTACGGGTGAGTGGGTCAGGTCGAGCTCCTGTAGATGGTGCACGAGCTGACTGCTGTGTAGGGATAGAGACGTCGGCAGCTCCCTCGGAAACCTGCCGTGGGTCTGTGGACTGGCTACGCAGGAGCTCAGTCAGCGTGCGAATGGCCTCAATCTGCTCCTGCTGGTGGCGGCGCATCTCAACCTGCTGCCTCCGCAGGTCCTCAATGGCCTGCGAGCGTGGGCTAAGGACGCCAGAGGAGGAGGAGGAGGGATCACCAGTCGCCTTCCCCTTGTCCGACTCCATGTCGCCTCTCAGTATGGACAGGCAGGTCAGATTTGTCGAATTTCAAAACCGTCAGCGTTTCTCGAGGAGTTGAGACGCTGGCAATTTTTGACTCTCCGGCCATAAATTTGTCGAAGTATGGTGCTGACGTCAGCAGGTGGTTGCTGACGTCAGCACGACCTGATGACGTCAGCAAGCACGATGCTGATGTCAGCGTCGACGCTGACGTTTTTTTTTTTTTTTTTGTGATGTTCCGCTCGCGGTCCTGCGCGAGCGTGCAGCCGCCCAGTGGCGGCTGCACGGAGGCTACGCGGAAGCTGCGCAGCAGCTTCCGCCTAGCTGCTGCTGCAGCTGCGGAGGCAGCTGCAGCAGCAGCTACGTGGCTGCGTGCGCGGCGGTGGCAGCAGCAGCTGCACACTGCCGCTGTTGCTGTTGCGCGCTGCAGCAGCAACTCGCTGCCGCCGCCGCCCGCTGCTGCTGCTGCGCTGCCGCGCTGCCACGCTGCCGCTGCTGCTGCGCTGCTACACTGCTGCTGCTGCCGCTGCTGCCACTGCTGTCGCTACTGCTTCTGCTACTGCAGCTGTGCTGCGGCTGCTGGTGCTGCTGCCGCCGCTGCTGCTACGCTGCTGCTGCCGCGGCTGATGTCACGCTGCTACTGCGGCTGTGGCTGCTGCGCTGCTGCTGCTACTCAGCTGTGGTGGCGGTGGGAGAAGGGAAGCTGGCACCGCCGCCGCCACGCCTCTCTGCGTGGTGGTACACGTCGTTGCTGCTGTCTCTGCAACTGCGAACTCACGTTGACGGCGGTCGACCGTCTCCAACAGGTCCCAGAAGGTCTGCTGCAGCGGTGACTCTCACTGCTGCTGCTCTGCTGCGTCTCTGCTGCGCAGCTCGGTGAGATCTGTCTCACAGCTCTGATACCATGAGAAACTGCTAGGAAGCTTCCTAGCCTTGCTGCTGCTGACGTGGCGACACTGTCCAGTCAGCTGACGCACTAGCAAGCAGGCAGGTGCAAGAAACAGCAAGGATCAGGCTAGGGAGACGCGCAAAGTCTCATAAGCTTCAATAGCTTAGTAAATGCAGAGAGAAATGACAACTGACAGGTCCAGGGCATAAATACCTGCCGCGGCGCACGGCGGGTGTTGCACGCGGCAGTCCAAGAGCTGTCCTAAAACCGGCCCAAAACCACTGTTTTGGCCGTAACTCTGCACACAAATGTCAGAATCCTATGCCGTCTGAACCTAGACGTGCAGAATCAAAAGACGCACGCAACGACTGGTCACATGCATGCATCCATCGACTGACAGCGAGTATAAAATGCAAAAACATGCAAATGGGCCTCATGCCCAGGGCGCCGAAAGGCGCCTGCAAGATGTAGAAGGCACAACAAAGAGTCCCAGTGACATCTGGGGCTCTGGAACAATGGTCGGGCAGCTCCAGACGGGTAGTCCGCCGCCTGTCGTCGTGCCGGTATCACCAGGGCCGCCTGCCTCAGGGATCTGCACGAGTATGGACACGGCCGAGTGGTCACAGTAAACTGTACAGGAATGGCACAAAGCACAACACTCTGTCTCCAGCTGGGTCCGCCTCAAGGATCTGCATGAGCATGGACATGGCCGAGTGGTCACAACCAACTGTACAACTGTGTATGAAAGACAACATCACAACACTCCCCCATGACCCGATGGTACGCATGTCCATACACGTGCAGAACGCGTGCCAGTGCAACACAGAGTGCTCAACAGGGACCCGGACAATCACCCACTCTCGGACAGGGGTCGCAATCCGACGGAACGAACAGCCCCGAGGAACTTCCCACGTGCTAGTGCCTTGGTCAGGAAGTCAGTGCGCTGCAAGTCTGTGCCCACCCAGAGGATGGAGATCAACTGCCGCTCCACCAGATCGTGTACGAAATGATACTCGACAACGATGTGCTTCGTGCGTGCGTGGAACACACCAGAGTTCTCAGCGATCGCGAGAGCACTTTGGTTGTTGCATCGGAGGATGATGGTAGGCACGAACTGACCCAAGCACTGGAACAACCGTTGCAGCCACACAGCCTCAGCGGCGCCAGCGCCTAGAGCAACATACTCAGCCTCTGAGGAGCTGCGAGCAATGCACCCCTGCTTGCCGCTGCGCCAAGACACAGCGGTGCCACCAAGCAGGAACACGTAACCCGTGCGGCTGCGTCCATCAGGACTCCATGCCCAGTTGCTGTCGGTGTAGCCATCTACCACAACCGAGCACTGTCTCCAAAAGCAGAGACCGTGATACGGTGTGGAGACCACGTACCGGACGACTCGCAAAGCTGCGTGCAGAGCGCGAGCCCGAGGGGACTGACTGAACTGTGCGAGTAGGTTGATAGCGAACGCAATGTCGGGACGCGTGGTCGTGGCCAAGTACATCAGTGAGCCAATGATGCGCAAGTATAGGGTCACGTCCACAGTCTCGCCCAGATTGGCTGGGTCTGTCACCTTCAGGGCGTCCTGCCCGTCGGGAGTGATGGGTGACGAGGCGGCGGGAACAGCGCCAAGGAGGTCAGCGAACCGCTCCCCCACAACCTGTGCATATCGTGCCTGATGGAAGAGGAGTGTCCGTCGACGACGATCACGCACAATCTCCATCCCGAGGAAAACAGCCGCTGGACCAAGGTCCTTCATCCTGTAGGCGGCCTGCAGGACCGCCTTGGCCTCCTTCACGGCCTCCAGTGAAGGAGACGCAATCAGGAGATCGTCCACATACACCAGAATGGCAGTGAGGTGCTCGGCTGTCCGTCGGATGAAAAGTGACGGGTCGGCATCACTCTGGACGTACTCGGCCTGAGTGAGGGTGCGAGTGATCTCTCGGTTCCAGCACCCGGGCGACTGCTTCAGGCCATACAAGGCCTTGCGCAAGCGCCAGACCTTGTTGCCTTCGACCTCAAACCCAGGTGGCTGGACCATGTAGATCTCCTCCTCCAAGGTGCCGTGGAGGAATGCATTGTTCACATCCATCTGGTGCAGCTCCCAGTCATGGTGAGCGACCACACCAAGCAGCGCGCGAGCTGTGGTCATGCGGCCATCAGGGGCAAAGGTGTCAGTGAAGTCGATCCCCTCAACCTGAGAGAATCCATTGGCAGTCGAGCGGGCCTTATAGCGGTCCAGTGAGTCGTCAGGCTTCACCTTCTTGCGGAAGACCCACTTGGCCTGCACGACCTTCCGTCCCTCAGGACGGTCGACTAGCTCAAAGACTCCGTGCTCCCGGATGGCCATGAGCTCGTCCTCACAGGCGGCCCGCCACTGCTCAGCATCCTCTCCTGAGAGAGCCTCCTTTAACGTGTCTGGATCAGGGACCGTCAAAGGGGAGCTCCGGGTGGCCAGGACACATGCCTCATGGGTCGGACGGACCGCAACTAGGTCAGCGACAGCTGCCTGTGCAGCCTCGTGCTCGTCATCGATCAGCTGGTGCCTAATGGGACAAGCTGGGTGCACCTCCGTGTAGGTGCCTTAGGACACTTAGGCCGAGAGCCTTTGTGCCAGGGTCACCATTGTGCACGCTGCGCATGCGTCGTCTGGGTGGCGCAACCGCAGTCAAAGGTGCTCGTGAGGCCAGTGGGCGGAGACGCCCACCTGGTCCATGGGAGTAGCCCGAGTCTGAGCTGACCGACGGTTCAGGCACAGGGAGGGCAGGTGCTGTCTCTGGAGACGCTGCAGGCGTGGGCGAGACAGGCGCGGCGGGCGCGGGTGAGGCAGGCGCCACAGGCGAAGAGGCGGCAGGTGCAGCCCCGGCAGGCGAAGCAGGCGCTGCAGGTGCGGACGAGACGGTCGCGGCAGGCGCGGGCAAGACAGTCGCGGCGGGCGCGGGTGAGGCAGGCGCCGCAGGCGAAGAGGCGGTAGGTGCAGCCCCGGCAGGCGAAGCAAGCGCTGCAGGTGCGGGCGAAGCAGGCGCTGCAGGTGCGGGCGAGGCAGTCGCAGAAGGCGCGGGCGAGGCAGTCGCGGTAGCCGTGTGTGAGGCAGGCGCGGCAGGTGCAGGGAAGACATTCGTGGCGGGCGCAAGCGGGGCAGGCGTAGAGACTACAAGCCCGACAGCAATGATGGCCGGGTCAATGGTGGCCAGCGACGGTCCCACCCCGGAGGCACCCCGGACGGACTCACCCTGTGGGGTAGACTCCCCCATCCGACGGGAGGCCTCACAGGTGGGAACGTGAGACGCTGCCTGGGTGAGAATGGCAGACAGGTCGCAGTACAAGAGTGCCTCAAAAAACAGCGCGTCGCGCGACTCAACGATGTGGTGGCGACTTGCATCCTAGAAACGCCACGCTTTGGAACGCAAGGAGACACCGAGGAAGGCACACATCCGGCCGCGCGGAGAGATCTTAGACCCCTGCTGGTCCTCAGTGTACCAGACACAGGCCAAGGAATCCCAGACGCGAGCAAGCCTGAGGTCCGCACGGTGACCGAACCACAGCTCATACGGCGTGACGTGGTCCGGCAAGGGACCATGCGGGAGGCGGTTCCAGACCCACGTCATGTAGGCGAAGCCCTCGAAGGCGAAGGACTCCGGGAGACCGCACTCAGCGCGCATGGCGCGAACCGCGTCCTCCATGGTGCGGTTCCAGCGCTCGGACACACCGTTCTGCTGTGGCGTAGCAGGGGCCGAGAGTTGGTGACAGATACCAAGCTCGGCGAAGTGAGTGGTCAGCTCACCGAGATACTCACCGCCGCGGTCAGAGCGGAAGGTGTGGAGGGAGTGACGAGACTGACGCTCGGCCATCACGAGCCACAAGCGCACGGCTAGAGCGGCATCACTCTTGTGGCGGAGGCAGTAGACCCACCGCATGCGGGTGAAGTCATCCGTGAGGGTAAGAACATACCGACCACGGTCAGCGACAGACTCGACAGGGAGAGGTCCGAGGAGGTCCGAGTGGACAAGCTCCAGGGGACGCTGCGCGCGAGTGACGGAGGCAGGGTAGGTGCATCGATGCATCTTGCCCTGAGCGCAGAACAGACAGTCGGTCTTGGGCGGCTTCTCGAAGGAAGCCNAGCGCTCGGACACACTGTTCTGCTGTGGCGTAGCAGGGGCCGAGAGCTGGTGACAGATACCAAGCTCGGCGAAGTGAGTGGTCAGCTCACCGAGATACTCACCGCCGCGGTCAGAGCGGAAGGTGTGGAGGGAGTGACGAGACTGACGCTCGGCCATCACGAGCCACAAGCGCACGGCTAGAGCGGCATCACTCTTGTGGCGGAGGCAGTAGACCCACCGCATGCGGGTGAAGTCATCCGTGAGGGTAAGAACATACCGACCACGGTCAACGACAGACTCGACAGGGAGAGGTCCGAGGAGGTCCGAGTGGACAAGCTCCAGGGGATGCTGCGCGCGAGTGACGGAGGCAGGGTAGGTGCATCGATGCATCTTGCCCTGAGCGCAAAACAGACAGTCGGTCTTGGGCGGCTTCTCGAAAGAAGCCGCGTAAAGACCGAGAGCAGGCTGTGTACGAATGAGCCATGACACAGTGTCCGTGCTCACATGACACATGCGCCGATGTAACAGGCGCTGGTGGTCAGGAGACAACACCCCCGTGACAAAGACGCGGGCAGATGAGCAAGGGGAAGAGTCACGAGCAGACCAGCGCACGATGCGATACAGGTCATCCACAACAGAGGCACGCAACACAACCGTGGAAGTGTCAAGTGCAGTGATCGTGGCATCATCAATGGAGTGGTGAACAGAGAGACCCATCCTCGTGCAGGCACGGACAGAGAGCAGGCTGAGCTCGAGATCAGGCACAAAAAGCACGTCAGAAAGATACACGGGACCAGACGGACCATCGAACCGTACGACCCCTGTCCCCTGAACAGGTAGTGACTGCCCAGAACCTGTTCGCACTGACCGAACAGACCCAACAGGACCAAGCACGACAAAGGCGGTACGGTCGCAGGTCATGTGGTGAGTGGCCCCTGAGTCAATGATCCAGTGGCCACTCGCCTCACGACCTGTGGTGGTCACGGTACAACGAGCAACNTCTGCTGGACGCTCAGCAGGTGTGGCAGGACAGCGGGACAATGCACGACGATGCGACTCATCCAACCACTCTGTGCTGTCAGACTCATCCTCACCAGGCGACGCAGCCCCCCCACAAGTACGACCACGTGCCACAAACACAGATGGACAGTCAGTCTGTGGACCACTCGGCTGTGACAGCACACTCGCACCTCCCTGTGAGCGAAGTGCCAGCAGTCGACGTAGCTCCGCGATGGTCTGGTCCCTCGGGTCCGGCGTGGTACTCCCCCCGGATGGCGGAGGATCTGTCGCCGGTGCTGCCCCCCAGGTTGCTACAGCACGGGCTGCTGCTCCAGCGCGGATCCGCTCCTCGTGGGCAGCCTGAAGACCGCAGGTGATCCTCGCCCAGTCCAGCTCCTGCTGACACTCAGTGTAGCGATGAGGTCCGCCGCTGTTGTGGCAGCGGACCGCCCGTCCGGTGCCACTGGAAGGCTGCTGTGGTCCCCTCTTTGTCTTCCCCTTCTTCCCCTTCACGGCTGCTGAGTGGCTGTCGGAGTAGCAGGGGAGGAAGCGGGAGAGGCAGAGGTGGAGCTGGTGGGGGTGAAGGTGGATGACGGTGTGGAAGGCGTAGAGGACGTCGCTCCCACTGCTGCTGCGGCCATGGCGCCCTGCCGATGCGCGCGGGCTGCCTCGTCAGCTGTCGCGAACTGGATGAAGTACCGCTGCGCCCAGGGCAACAGCTGCAGGGTGCCGGACATGGACGCGAGGACGTCTTGGTCGAGGCGGGAGAAGTGTCAGTGAGCTCGGGGCGCACTCCCAGCATGATGGTGTCCAGCGCCCAGAGCTGAGAGCCGCCTCCGGTGCCCAGACGAGTGTACAGGCGCATGGCCCGACGCCAATAATCAGCTGCTGACTCCGAGGATCCCTGATGAAGGGAGTGGAACTCGCGAAGGCGCGCTGACCGGGTCGCGTGAGTCTCTGCTGCAAAAAGGGTCAGCGCCAGCTCCCAG
>SZWC01022914.1:2712-14651 GCA_023375785.1 Penium margaritaceum
ATATCTATATCTATATCTATATCTATATCTTTATCTATATCTATATCTATATCTATATCTATATCTACATCTATATCTATATCTATATCTATATCTATATCTATGTCTATATCTATATCTATATCTATATCTATATCTATATCTATATCTATATCTATATCTATATCTATATCTATATCTATATCTATATCTATATCTGTATCTATATCTATATCTATGTCTATGCCTATGTCTTTATCTTTATCTGTATCTATATTTATATCAATATCTATATGTATACTATATCTATATATAAATCTGTTTATATATATATATAGTTCTATATTTATGTATAAATCTATATGCACCACTATGTTTATGGTTATATCTTTATTGATATGTATTCTTATATCAATGATTATATATATTTTCATGTATTAATTCAGATCTATATTAATAGCTATATCTATTTGTATATGCATGTATTTATCTTTCTCCATATGCAAATCCATATTTATATCGATACCTACAGCTTTACCTTTATTTGTATCTTTCAATATTTATTTCATTTATTAGGTGCAATCTGTATTTATATAATCTTTATGAACAGATATGGGTACCAATTTGCATATTTATTTCTGGATCAAACCATGGATATTCTGTTGTGCTGGATTCGCAATGGTTTGATTTTCTGGTACGGGTTTGGCCTGTACTGACATTCGTTTTACCGGTTGCAGTGTTTCTAACCTTATTAATGTTTACGGCATATCTTGTACGTTGTTTTTTGCGGATGTTGAAGCTCGGATCGTGTTTCGCTGTCAATGTCCTCCTCCTTGCCTTCCGTTCGCGATGATGTTTTTATGCACTTAACAGAAGGATGCGATGTCGGAAAGAAAGATCTTCGATCCTTATCAATGACGTTATTCTCTCTTAGGAGTTGCTATTCATTTTGCTTCGCGTACAATACGGTCTACAGGATAGACAACTTCAGGGGTAGCAGTCGTCGATATAGATGGAATTAGAACGCGGCATCATTGAGACATCAGATTCCAAAGCCGACACTTCTCTTGTATGCGCTTTCAAAACAGGTCACTTATATAATTAAGATCTTCGTACGGCCGTCGTTATTGGTGCGGGGCGTATACGTAGCAGCTCGAATAGATTTGCCCCGTCAAGAAATGCATATACAGGTGGAATCTTTCTTGTGTCGCAAGCAGCAGCAGCTCCCGGGCCGCTAACCTGCAGCCGATACGCCGACGTTCGAGCAACATCGACGATGAAAATGGCTGTGAGGGTTGACGACGTCGATCGAACGTTGGACGCGATGCTTCTATCGGACCGGTTATGTCAAGTATGGATTCAGGCCCTGCTATCCAGCTGTTAATCGGATCGAGCGTCAAAACCCATATGCTCCTGCTCTGCACCCTGGAACCCTATCAAAGCACCAAGAGATCAGCACGAGGCAACGTCGCGCTGGCGCCAGTGTTTCTCGGATGGCTGTCCCTTGTTCATAAATGCAGGCCAACGTGTGCCCTACGCAACGATGCACGAGCTATTCGAGACCTATGGCTTGAGGTCCATTTTCCCCAAGGATATTGGTTGCGGGCGTGTGACCACATACCCACCGTTTTTTAGAATAGGCCTCCGATATCCAGTGACTGCTCTTTAATAATGCCAAATCTAGCAAACATTAAATTGAACACTGATACATCCACAGGTCGAATTAAAACAACGAAATAGAAGAAAAAAAAGCGCGCAAAAACCATTTCTTTGCTGCATAAAATGCAGCGTCGGATTGATGATGTCATCTAGCCTCTTGAACAATCACAAACCCTACTTTTGAGGTGTTTGTGATTTTTCAAGGGAGGGGTTTGCGTATGGTTTGCGTTAGGGGTCCAAGAGACCCCATACGTTGAAAGGGAATCTGCTAGACCCCGCCACCACGGGGCCCAGCAAATGCCCGTGAAAAAAATAAAACCCTCAACCCCGAATGTAATTCAGGGTTGGGTTTGAATGTGTTTGTCTCGCAAACCTCATGTTTTTTTGTGTGCCATGGAAAAAACAAAAATCTGAAATGGGCGTTTTCACTCAATCGCAATACAACGAAGACCCTTTTTTTCCATTTCTTTTCAATGCGCAAACCCTATTACGATGTAGGGTTTTTTTTATGTTTTGCGCGGGCTCCACCCGTGTAAAACATAAAGAAAACCCTAATCGTAGTAGGGGGTTTGCGCATCGGAAAAAAAATCGAAAAAAGGGTCATCGCTCGATTGCGATCTCACGAGGGGGCGAGGGTCACGATTAAGCGATGGTCACATTGTTGTGCTTTGTGCCGTTCCTGTACAGTTTACTGTGACCATTCGGTCGTGTCCATACTCGTGCAGATCCCTGAGGCAGGCGGCCCTGGTGACACCGGCGCGACAACAAGCGGCGGACTACCCGCCTGGAGCTGACCGACCACTGTTCCAGAGCCCCAGATGTCACCGGGACTTCTTGCCGTGCCTTCTACGTCTTGCAGGCGCCTTTCGGCGGATTGGGCATGAGGCCCATTTGCATGTTTTTGCATTATATACTCGCTGTCAGTCGATGGATGCATGCATGTGACCAGTCGCTGCGTCCGTCTTTTGATTCTGCACGTCTAGGTTCAGACGGCGTAGGATTCTGACATGTGTGCGCAGAGTTACGGCCAAAACAGTGGTTTTGGGCCGGTTTTAGGACAGCTCTTGGACTGCCGCGTGCGACACCCGCCGTGCGCCGCGGCAGGTATTTATGCCCTGGACCTGTCAGTTGTCATTTCTCTCTGCATATGCTATATTNGCCTTCTACGTCTTGCAGGCGCCTTTCGGCGGACTGGGCATGAGGCCCATTTGCATGTTTTTGCATTATATACTCGCTGTCAGTCGATGGATGCATGCATGTGACCAGTCGCTGCGTCCGTCTTTTGATTCTGCACGTCTAGGTTCAGACGGCGTAGGATTCTGACATGTGTGCGCAGAGTTACGGCCAAAACAGTGGTTTTGGGCCGGTTTTAGGACAGCTCTTGGACTGCCGCGTGCGACACCCGCCGTGCGCCGCGGCAGGGATCGATGCCCTGGACCTGTCAGTTGTCATTTCTCTCTGCATATGCTATATTGAAGCATTCTGACACTTTGACTTGTGTCTCCTAGCCAAACCCTTGCCGTTGTGTGTACGACCTATGACTGTCGTCACCGTCTGACCAGGCACTAACGCCCGGTCTGCGGCCGTGTTGCTAGGAAGCTTCTACGCACTTTCTCACACATGACCCTCCTCGCCATGCTCGATCAGCGACACGTGTTGCTGGTCGAGTATGGCAAGCGAGGCCGGATACCTCGTGCTGGATATGGTAGGCATAAAATTCCGATCGTGGATATGGGAGGGTCGCCCTTCGGGAGCATGGATATCATGGCTATTTCGCCGTATTGGTTGAATAATCCTGTTTTGTACTTGGGCAACCTTACTTGTTTTCACCGCACATGCAAGGTTTGTGTCAAGTCAATGGGAGTTCGAGCACACGTTTCGACCAGAATTCAATGTGTCATGGCTATGGAAAACCTTTCCATGCCTGTCCCATATGGAATGTCCTGATGCGATTTTTTGCATGCTCCACACAAAACAACAAAGCCGAGGCCAATGCGCGCGAAGCAGTCTCTCCTCCAAGGCCCGAACCTTGAAAGAGAGACAAAGGTACGGGATCCTTCCGACATGGAAGGACACGGAGGGAGGTCTACACTACTCCAAACCCGCTTGAGACACTTGCAGTTCTCATGTGACCTGTCTCTGTCTGCTTGCATAGCTTACTCCGAACACTCGACCTCGTCCAGGCTAGTAAGGATCCCTCATGCTGACCTAGCTGGCATCGGAGGACCGCCGAATGGTGACACTACCCACCAGTAGTTACTAAACGGCTGCCATGTCATCCCAGGTGCTTCCCTAAGTGCACTGCAGTACTCTACATTCACTTGAGTGTTCTCAGACGACTCGATCTTTCGCCCGATTTGCATGTTGTGCTTTCTTTGTTCACCAATTGGTGTCGGATCTGTGTGTGTGACTAGTCGTAACGTCCGGCATGAAATTCTTCATCTCACGGTTCAAACAATGATGCACTTGGATGCACATGCGCTAACATAAGGTAGTGTAACGTGTCGTGTCTCCAGCTCCTGCTCTCAAGTCGTCGTCGGAGTTCACAGAATGGCGATCTTAGTCTGCGTCAGGGGTTTACCCCCTTCGCAGGACTGAGGGGCAATCGTCATCAATGACCCAGAGCAGGGAGACTCGAATATTTCGAGTCTCCGGAGGCCCATATCCGTTTTTAACCAAACCCCTGGTTTTGGGACCCAAACCAAGGGTTCTCACCTCGAACTCATGTGTTCGAACGAGTTATTTTGTTTATTTTATGTCGAAGTTCGTCGAGAACGAACTTCGATTCATGTTTTGCCATTCTGGCGCGAAATCGTCACGTGCGAGGCACGCTGGCGATTTCGCGCCAGTTTTCTCTCGACCTCACCCTCACTCCCCCTATCCCTCGTCCTCGCTTCCTTGTTTTGCAAGGAGGGCGAGGGGGGGCGAGGGCACGAGGCCACGAGGCCTTGCCCTCGAGGCCCTCGTGGCCTCTCAGCCGCCGATCGGGCTGAGGCCGCCATCGGCGGCTGGTGGCTGGCCAGCCAGTGGCCGGCCGGTCACTTGGCCGGCCGCCGGCCGTCCAGCCGGCCGGCAGCGAGCTGGCCGGCGGCTAGCGAAGTGCTGGCCGCTGGCCAGCCCTCGCTGACGCGAGGGGTGGTGCGCAACCACCCCTCATTTCAGCGAGGAGGGAGGGCCGAACCGGCCCTCCCGCTACATTCCTCCCCACTTATTATGAACCGTCCCGCTTCATGAACACAAGTAGGATTGTAAGTTAGTGAGTCATCAACATTGTGAGAGAAAATTAACAATTTCAATCACCAGCTAGACATGAACACGTGCATGGTACTTAGACCTAAGCTGCAGCTTGTAGGTCAGCACGGCTAGCGGCCTCCCCCCTTTAGGCTGGAGTGTCCGTGCGAGAATCATGTTGGGCATCCCCAACCTCCTATGGTCGCTGTCCATGAATGCTGCCCTGTGGGAATGTTGTTCACTTTTTCCGCGTTCAGGTGGTACCTCCTGCCACGCGACGATGTGTGCGAGCTGCAAGCTCGCTCCAGTACTCGTTGACCACCACTCTGGGCAACCGAGATTCGGGCTCCCATGAATTATGTTCAGGTCCACAACTGGCCCAATAAACGAGGTACTCCCTGACAACGCGTGACCGAAGAGTACGCTCTCGGTGCTGGAGTAGGCCAAGGACCTCGTATTGGCCGTTGGCAGCCAGGACTGCTAGCGGTGGCTGAACGGTTCCTTCTGCTGTGTATGAAGCTAGCAGGCTCACATGAAACACGTCATGCATCTTCATACTCGACGGAAGTAGCAATCGGATGCGTCCCACAATGGGAAACGACCCAATCCACTTCGGTAGAAGTTTTCTTGCCCCTGGCAACTTCAGCCGAAGGTTTTTAGTGCTAAGGAGCACTTTGTCACCGATGTCAAACGAGACATCTCGGCGACCTTTGTCGGCATATGCCTTTTGTCGCTGCCGAGGTACTTGTAGGTGACCCTTCGCCTCCTGTAACAAGGAATCGATGCGCTCGGCAAGGGCTTGAGCGGAAGGAACCTGCCCTCCTGTACTCCCACTCTTCCCCAATGAAGAGGGTACCACTGGATGCCGACCATTGTTCAACAAGAACGGTGTGAACTGCGTGGACTCGTTTACCGAGTTGTTCACCGCAAACTCTGCCGGTGCTAGGAATTCGTCCCAATCATGCATGGCAGGGTCCACGTACATGCGAAGCATCTGCTCTAGAGTGCGATTCATGTGCTCTGTTTGTCCGTCAGTTTGAGGGTGAAATGATGTCGACATTTGCGACTCACTGTCGAAGTATTCGTGCATCTTTTGCCAGTACTTACTAACAAGTTTTTGATCTCGATTGGAGATAATACGCAACGGCAAGCCGTGGTACTTTACGACACCCTCAAAGAAAAGACGAGCGGTCTCCTCTGCGTTCACGTCAGTGGTTGTAGGAATGAAGTATGCCATCTTCGTCAAAAGATCCACAACCACTCGTATCATGGCCAGGGGCCGTGTCCGGAAGACCAATAATGAAGTCCATGCTGACGCACTCCCATGGAGTCCTAGGAATGGGAAGCTGTTGGAGGAGTCCAGCAGGCTTCTTGTTCCTAGCCTTATTCCGAAGACATGGGTCGTATGTCATGGAATACTTACGGACATCAACACTCCACCCTGGCCACCAATAGTGGTCCGAGAGTGCCTGTCCGGTCTTTCGGGGTCCCACATGACCTGCAACCGGCGGGTCGTGGAACTGGGAGATAACCTTTGCTCGAAGGTCTCCCGAGTTTGGCACAACAACTTGTTCTCCGTGCCAGAAGATTCCTGCGGCCTCCACCAAGCCATACTTGTCCAGATTTCGAGAGTCTTGAAACCAAGAATCCGCACAGTATCCCATCCGGATCCCGTTGACAAAACCGTTGTAATGGATAATCTCTTGTGGTGGTTGCCGCAGAGGTGCAGGGGGATCTGGTGGTTGTACTTTTGCTGTTGTAATGGCAATAAAACACCCACTGACCTCGGTGGTTGCTTTAATTTCCACAGGCTGTCGGCTTAGTGGATCGGCCACATTGATGCGTCCTGGCCGATATTCCCATGTGAACGAGAATCGACTCAAGTATTCGCTCCACCGCGCCTGTCATCTTGACAGGTTCGGTTGCGTTTGGAAAAACACCAATGGATTATGGTCGGTCACGACCGTCACACCCCCTTCAGCACCCTCGAGGTAGCAACGCCACATTTTGAAAACGTGTACTACCGCAAGGAGCTCTTGATCCCCAGTCGTGTACCGCGTTTCTGCGGGAATGAGCTTCCGGCTCTCATACGCAACTGGGTGACCGTTCTGCATGAGGACGGCTCCGAGTCCTACTACCGACGCATCACATCGAACCTCCCACGGCTGCAATGGATCCGGAAGAGCTAGGACGGGCACCATGGACTGGAGCTCTTTGACCTTGAGAAAAGCGTTCTCGCAATCAGGTGTCCATTCCCAACGCACGTCTTTTCGCGTGAGCATGGTTAGCAGTACTACGAGGGTCGAATACCCTTGCATAAACCGTCGAAAGTAGTTTGCAAGGCCGAGGAAAGATCGTATCTGTCCAGCATTCTCGGGACGTGGCCAGTCCACTACGGCTTGGACCTTTCGTGGGCCAACACGGATGCCGTCCTTGCCGACGATGTGTCCAAGGTAATCGAGTTCATATTGTGCAAACTTGCACTTGCTCACTTTCGCATAGAACTTCTGTTCCCAAAGGATTGCGAGAACTTCGCGTAGATGTTCTATGTGCTCTTCTATTGATTTGGAAAAAACCAGGATGTCGTCTAGGTAAACCAAGACAAACTGTCCGAGTTGCTTGGTGAACGTTCGGTTCATTTCTCCTTGGAAGGTTGCCGGGGCATTCGTAAGCCCGAAGCATAACACTCGGAACTGATAATGTCCCATGTGCGTTCGAAACGCGGTTTTGGACACATCGTCTTATGTGATGCGGATTTGATGGTACCCTTGGGACAAATCCAAGGACAAAAACACTTTTGTGCCTTGGAGTTGGTCAAAAAGGTCCTCAATCCGCGGTAAGGGGAATCGATTTTTCACCGTCAGTTTGTTCAACGCCCGGTAATCCACGCACATGCGTAAACCACAGTCCTTTTTGTTCACAAAAAGGATCGGCGCACCGTACGGCGAGCTACTGGGCTCAATCCACCCCTTTCCAAGGTACTCTTTGATTTGGCGTTTGGCCTCTCGCCTTTCTGCTGGACTAAGGCGATACATGGGTATGAACGGAGGAGTCACCTCCAGTTGTAACGGAATCGTGTGGCCCATGTGTCTTTCTGGTGGAAGCCCAGCCGGTGGATCTTGGAATACATCCCAGACCTCTGCCAATAGAGATCTGATCTCTTGTGGCGTGTCTTCCGTCACGTCATCCTCCACTTTCTGCAGTTGAGCCAAGAAGTATCAACAACCTTGTCGAATACGTCTCTTGACCTGCATTGCAGACAAAGTGGCATGGACTTTGAGTCGGGTCGGTGATGATTCCGTACTCGGAATCAACGTAAAGCGGCGTTGTCCTTTTCGGAGGATCAAACGCTTTGATTCAAAACACATTAGTGCCTTGTTTTCACCGAGCTAAGGATCGCCTAGCACCACGTCAAATGGATCAAGAAGGTTGAGTACCTTCAACGTGACACTCTGTGTGTACCCTTGAATACAAACTTTTGCTTTACAAGTACCGATCACGGGTGCCGTACGGTTGTCACCGACAACAACTGCGCCATTCGATGGCTCGTACCTCAAGCCAACCTGTCGGGTAAAGCCTAGGCTAACAAACGAGTCATCCCCTCTAGTGGCAGCAAGTACGTTCACGGGAGCACCACCTAGGTGTCCTTTGAACTGCATCGTCATGTTGCCCCCACTCTTCCGAGTGAACATACTCGATGACGGCAAGCCGAGTTTGTGATAAACACGGAACCTGTACGACGGGCGTCGCAACTCCCTTGATTCACCCACTCGAGTCCACATCTTGTGGGCACGTGTGAATTCGGCTAGCAACTTCCAGTCTTTAAATTTGACTGGGTCGAAATCGTCGACTAAAGGTACTGCGAAGGTGATTGAACTCATTGCTTTGAGGGAGTTTGCTTCAATCACTGCGTCACACAACTCTTGCACAGTGGCCGGTATCGCCACCACTAAGCATGTACGATCATGCATCTTGTCCGGAGATGCAAGGTTTAATGGGCAATGTCGGCCAGCAAGTGTAGAATGCGGTTCAACAAGAGGAGAGAAGACAACAGAGAAACTTGAACTCGTAAAAAACTCAAATGGTTTAACATCCTCATCTCAAAACATGAACCCACACTCGTGATCCAGTTTTACCCCTGAGTGGTCCCCACTGACGTCACTCAAGGGTGGGGAAAACCCGTCCCACGGCCCTATCCGTTACCACGGCTGGGCCCATTGCCGCGACCGCAACCCTGTCCACGGCCCTGTCCGCGGTCTCCTACTGCACCATCCCCACGAGGTGCTACTACTGCAGCTAACACCGCGGCCTCTTGTCCACCCCAAGCAGCCTGAGGGCACTGAGCCCTAAAGTGGCCTGGCTGCATGTAGTTGTGGTAGAGCCCTTCGCGGAAGGATGTGTTGCGACGCTCACGCGCCGCCTGCAGCTCGTCATTCTCGCGGCTACGCTTGTTGTTGGCGCCCTTGTATCCACCAGCCTTCTTGGCTGGTGGGTTTGCAGGCTGCTTGCCCTTGGCCCAACCTCGCTGTCCAGCTGACCCACCAGTCCCTGCAGCGTCCATGCACATGTCGTGGCCTTGCTGTGCCCGTGCATTCGGCCGTGCATCAGAGTAGTGCTTCGGGTTCGCCGAATACACTTTGCTCATGTAGTCGCGCAACGCCCTCCAGCTTGTCCAAGCTTGGCCAGTGGCTGTCGTGGTGGTCTTTTCCTTCAGCTTCTCGATGGCGAGACCATCACGCAAGTACTCCAGCAGCATGTACTCCGAGTACTTGAAGATCTGAGTCCCATCGCCCTCGGTGAAGCTTTTGGCTTCTTCTACGAGTGCGGCTGCCACTAACATTGTGTCTACCAATAGGAGACTGTGAAAGCTGTCAAGAACTTTCATTAACCAAGTTCCAAGAGGAGTTGAAACAAGGAGAGAAAATGCCTTTGTTTACATATCCCATGAGTTATTGGATGTTTTTTTGGGGGAATTTATTGATATGCCCATTTTCTTTTCTCTCAACCGATGGTTGGTGGCTGGCAGCAAGTTGAAGCTGTGCAGTACCCTACATAGATTCTACGACACTTGCCAAGTTTCTACTGCTTTTATGATTGTCATTGCAACCGCCGTGGAGCTGCTGATACCGTCGCACAATGCTCTTGTTGTGGCTACCGCTTAGGTTGCTAATACTGCTGCTCTTGCTGCTACTGCTACTACTCTTGTTGCAACCGCTGCTGCTTTTGTTGCTGCTACTATTGTTAAGGCTATTGTTTGGCTAGTGCTACCACACTGTTGTAGCTGGTATTGCACACTGCTCCGGCTGCTACGTGGAGACAATTGCTAGTTCTGCTACGCGCTATTGCTCTTGCCTCGCTAATGCTCCTGCCAAGTGGCAGGCATTGAGGGAACGAGCGAGTGTGAGTCCATGATTTTTTTCCTCCCGGTTCTTTTGCTTCCATATGTGGTTGTACTGATACTGCAGCAGTTGTTGGCATGGTTGTACCCAGTAGGAAGAGTATGCCATGAGTAGATATATGAGGGGAATCAATAAACAAAGGAAACAATGGGACACTTTTCTGTCTAAGTGGCGGTGTCGTCACCACGTGCTTCTGCTCGGCCGTCGGTGTTGTGCCACTTTGCGTTGGTCGCGTGACTACATATGCTACCATCGCCATGGGATCAATGTAGCGTAACAAATTAGACGACACGTCCCCTATGTCGGGAATGTTTTCAAGCTGCCATCAGGCGAGGCTAGCTCTACCACGAGAAAACTGGCAGAGTTTCTCCTACACTAGCCTACATGGGGGTGTGCCAACATTGACCAGCACTTGTACAAAGCTATTGCTACTTGGTTTGATGTCTCTACTATGCTATGACTCTGATACCAAGGTGTAAACGACCTTGTCCTAGTCTTGATGTGGCTATTTTCTGCCGCCACATGCACTTAGATTGAAGTGCATGGCATGCTGCATCTAGTCTTAACACATTAGCAATCCCGGCTGCTCATCCGTGAGAGGAAAAATTTGGATTAAAAACTAGTGCCACTACTACTGCTCAGAGTGAGTGATAACAAAGCTAAGAGCAAGAATAACATGTGGAGTGAGGTCCCTCCTACACTAACCTAGGCCTTCACCTCTGTGAGGCTTGTTACTCAGTCCACCACCAGATCAGGAAAATGTTTTTCTTTTCAGATAGCGGGGTTTCCTCTGTGAGCCCTGCCAAATGAATGATAGCCCCAAACCTAGGTGTTGTTTGTTTTTCCTGAAAAGCGGAAAAACAGAAGTCGTCTACGACTGTCGGTGACATGAGTGACGGTGGCTGCTGCCGATGGAGTTGGACGTGAGATGGCATCTAGTAGGAGACTCCATACGAGCAGATGGAAGCCATGTATCTGGAAACGGTGCAACATCTCCTCTATCGCTTTGCACCCTCCATAATCAACGTCCACCGAGTGAGTCGTCTACACGTGCATCTACACCAGCGGAGTGGTCACATCACAGACTAGGGAGACCGTGTACACGCAAATCACAACATTGGCAACGTCCATGCCTTCAACAACAGTAGCTCCTTCGCCTGCATCACTTGCATTGGCTACAACAGTGGCACCACTTGTGTTTAGGAAATCCATAGTAGCAGGAGCTTCGGTAAGGTCTCCACCATCCGCAACATCAGCTCCACCAGTTATGTTAGTTGCATGGATGACACCAGTTGTATTTGTTGTTGTGTGGGCTTTGAGCCAACATTGTTCCACACTATGACGTTGGTGTCACGTGTATTCTGAGGGGTCTGACCAGCTTTATCAGCTACAACATTACTGATGTGATGCACCTACTCTGTTCCGGAATCTAGGTTCGTGGGTATGAAACTGATTGAGTTTTCTCGGTGGTCAAGACCCGGACACTCGGTGGTCTGTACTAATGCCTCGAGGAGATCCTGCACTGTAGTTGAGCTCCCAGTGGTTCGGTAAGCTCATTGTGATGTCTGGACACTGTTCGTGCATCTTTTGCATGCTCCTTGTAATTTCTCTGTGGGTCAAAACCCGGGCACCCAGATCCATATTTTGGTGCCTTGAGGAGACCTGTACCTC
>SZWC01022917.1:0-11444 GCA_023375785.1 Penium margaritaceum
ACACACACACACACACACACACACACACACACACACACACACACACACACACACACACATACACGCACGCACACATGCACGCACGCACACATGCACGCACGCACGCATGCACGCATGCACGTACGCACACACGCACGCACACACGCACGCACGCACGTAGGCACGCACGCACGTACGCACGCATGCACGTATGCACTCGCAACCACTCGCAACCACTTGCAACCACTCACAACCACTTGCAACAACTCACAACAACTCACAACCACTCGCAACCACTCGCAACCACTCGCAACCACTCGAAACCACTCGCAACCACTCACAATCAGTCGTAACCACTCACAACCACTCGCAACCCCTCGCAATCACTCGCAACCATTCACAACCACTCGCAACCACTCGCAACCACATACAACCACTTGCATGCACTCACAACCACTCCCAACCACTCCCAACAATGGAAACCACTCACAACTACTCGCAATCACTGGCAATCACTCGCAACCACTCACAACCACTCGCATCCACTCACAACAACTCCTGACTACTCACAACCACTCCCAACCATCTGCAAAAACTCGCAACCACTCGCAGTCACTCACAACCACTTGCAGCCACTTGAAACCACTTGCAACCACTCGCAACCACTCGTAACCATTGCAACCACTCCCCACCACTCACAACCACTCGCAACCACTCCCAACCCCTCACAACCCCACAAAACCTCTTACAGCCACTCGTAACCAATAGCAACCACTCACACCAATCGCAACCACTCGTAACCACTCGCAACCACTCCCAACCACTCACAACCACTTGCAACCATGCATAACCACTCTCAACAAATTGTAACCACTTGCAATTATGAGGAACCATGAGCAACTACTCGCAACCAGTCGCAACCACATACAACAACTTGGAACCATTCGCAACCACTCACAACCACTCGCAACCAATCGCAACCACTCACAACCACTGGCAACCACTCGCAACCACTCACAACCACACGTAACCACTCACAACCACTCCCAACCTCGTGCAACCACTCGCAACCACTCACAACCACTCGCAACTACTCGCAACCACTCGCAACCTCTCGCAACCACTCGCAACCACTCGCGACCACTCGCAACCACTCGCAACCGCTCGCAACTACTTGCAACCACTCGCAACCACTTGCAACCATACGCACCTACTCGCAATCACTTGCAACCACTCGCAACCACTTGCAACCATACGCACCTACTCGCAATCACTTGCAACCACTCGCAACCACTTGCAACCATACGCACCTACTCGCAATCACTTGCAACCACTCGCAACCACTTGCAACCATACGCACCTACTCGCAATCACTTGCAACCACTCGCAACCACTTGCAACCATACGCACCTACTCGCAATCACTTGCAACCACTCGCAACCACTTGCAACCATACGCACCTACTCGCAATCACTTGCAACCACTCGCAACCACTTGCAACCATACGCACCTACTCGCAATCACTTGCAACCACTCGCAACCACTTGCAACCATACGCACCTACTCGCAATCACTTGCAACCACTCGCAACCACTTGCAACCATACGCACCTACTCGCAATCACTTGCAACCACTCGCAACCACTTGCAACCATACGCACCTACTCGCAATCACTTGCAACCACTCGCAACCACTTGCAACCATACGCACCTACTCGCAATCACTTGCAACCACTCGCAACCACTTGCAACCATACGCACCTACTCGCAATCACTTGCAACCACTCGCAACCACTTGCAACCATACGCACCTACTCGCAATCACTTGCAACCACTCGCAACCACTTGCAACCATACGCACCTACTCGCAATCACTTGCAACCACTCGCAACCACTCGCAACCAGTCGCAACCACTCGCAACCACTCGCAACCAGTTGCAACCACTTGCAACCACTTTCAACCACTCGGCACCGATCGCAACCACTTGCAATCACTCACAACCACTCGCAACCACTGGCGACCACTCGCAACCACTCGCAACCACTCGGAACCGCTCGCAACTACTTGCAACCACTCGCAACCACTCGCAACCACTCACAACCACTTGCAATCACTCGCAACCACTCGCAATCATTCACAACCACTCGCACCCACTCGCAACCACTCGGAACCACTCGTAACAACTCATAACCACTCACAATCACTCGCAACCACTCACAACCACTAACAACCACCGGTAACCACTCATAACCACCAGCAACCACTCGCAACCACTCGCAACCAATCGCAACCACTCGGCACCACTTGCAACAACTTGTAACCACTCGCAACCACTGGCAACTACTTGCAACCACTCGTAACCACTCTTAACCAATCACAACCACTCGCAACCACTCGCACTCATTCCCAATCACTCGCAACCACTTGCAACCACTCACAACCAATCGCAACCACTCACAACCACTTGCGACCACTCGCAACCAATCACAACAACTCGCAACCACTCGCAACCACTCGCAACCACTCGCAACCACTCACAACCACTCGCAACCACTAGCAATTATTCGCAAACACTTGCAACCAATCACAACCACTCGCAACCACTCGCAACCAATCACAACAACTCGCAACCACTCGCAACCACTCGCAACCACTCGCAACCACTCACAACCACTCGCAACCACTAGCAATTATTCGCAAACACTTGCGACCAATCACAACCACTCACAACCACTCACAACCACTTGCCACCACTCGCAACCACTTGCAACTACTCACAACCACTCGCAACTACTCGCAACCACTCACAACCAATCGCAACCACTCGCAACCATTCGCAAACATTTGCAACCATACACAACCACTTGCAACCATACGCAACCACTCGCAACTATTCACAACCACTCGCAACTACTCACAACCACTCGGAACTACTCGCAACCACTCGCAACCTCTCGCAACCACTCACAACCATTCACAATCACTTGCAACCATACACAACCACTCCCAACCACTTGCAAGCACTCGTAACCACACACACCTCTCACAACCACTCACAACCACTTGCAACCACTCAGGACCACTCGCAACCACTCAAAACCACTCACGACCACTCGCAACCACTCGCAACGACTCGCAACCACTCAAAACCACTCGCTACCACTCACAATCACTCGGAACCACTCACAACCACTTGGAACCCCTCGCAACCCCTTGCAACCACTTGCAACCACTCCCAACCACTCGAAACCACTCCCAACCACTCACAACCACATGCAACCACTCAAAACCACTTGCACTACTCGCAACCACTTGAGACCACTCGTAACCACTTGCAACAACTCGTAATCCTTGTAACCACTAGCAAGCACTCGCAACTATTTGCAGCCACACGCAACTGCTCGCAACCACTTGCAACCACTTGCAACCACTCGCAATCATTTACAACCACTCAGAACCACTTTCCACCACTCGCAACCACTCGCAACCACTTGTAACCACTTGCAACCACTTGCAACCACTCGCAATCACTCACAACAACTCGTAACCACTCGCAACCATTTGCAACCACTCGCAACCATACGCAACCACTCGCAACCACTCCAACTACTTACAACCACTTGCAACCAATTGCAATCATTTGCAACGACTCCTAACCACTCGCAAACACTCGCAAACACTCGCAACCAATCGCAACCACTCACAACCACTCGCAACCACTCGCAACCACTTGCAACCACTCGTAACCACTCCCAACTACTCACAACCACTCGCAACCAATCACAAACTCTCGCAACCACTTGCAACGAATCGCAACCAATTGCAACCACTCGCAACCACTTGCCACTACTCATAACCACTTGCAACCACTCGCAACCTCTGGCAATGACTCGCAACCACTTGCAACCACTTGTAACCAATCGCAACAACTCGCAACCACATGCTACCAATCGCAATCCCTTGCAACCACTTGCAAGAACTCACAACAACTTGCAACCACTTTCGACCACTCGCAAGCACTCGCAACCACTTGGAACTACTCGAATTTCTCCGGACCACTCGCAACCACTTGCAACCACTCGCAACCACTCGCAACCACTCGCAACAACTCGCAACCACTGGCAACCTCTCGCAACCACTCGCAACCACTCGCAACCACTCGCAACAACTCGCAACCACTGGCAACCTCTCGCAACTACTCGCATCCACACGCATCCACTCGCAACCAATCGCAACCACTGGCAACCACTTGCAACCATTGACAACCACTCACAAAAACTTGCAACCACTCACAATCACTTGCAACCACTAGCAACCACTCGCAACCATTTGCAACCACGGGCAACCACGTGCAATCACTCGCAACCACTTGCAACGACATGCAACCACTCGCAACCACTCCCAACCACTCGCAACCTCTCGTAGCCACTTGCAACCACTTGCAACCACTCGCAACCACTCGTAACCACTCGCAACAACTCATACCACTCCCAACCACTCGCAACCACTCGCAACCACTTGCAACCACTCGCAACCACTCGTAACCACTCGCAACAACTCATACCACTCCCAACCACTCGCAACCACTCGCAACCACTCGCAACCATTCACAACCACTTGCAACCATATGCAACCACTTGCAACCACTTGCAACCACTCGCGACCACACAAAATCGCTCACAACGACTTGCGACCACTCACAACCACTCCCAAGCACTCACAACCACTCAACCACTCGCAACCACTCGTCACCACTCACAACCACTCGAAACCACTCACAACCACTCGCAATTACTCGCAACAACTCACAACCACTCGCAACCACTCGCAACCACATACAACCACTTGCATCCACTCGCAACCACTCCCAACGGCTGGCAACCACTTCCAACCCATTGAAACCACTCCAACCACACCCAACCACTGACAACAACTTGCAACTACTCGCAACCACTTGGGATGACTCGCAACCACTTGCAACCACTCGCAACAACTCGCAACTACTCGCAATCATTGTAACCACTTGCAACCACTCGAAACTACTCGCAGCCACTTGCAACCACTTGCAACCACTCGCAACCACTCGCAACCACTCGCAATCATTTACAACCACTCACAACCACTTGCAACCACTCGCAACCACTCGCAACCACTCGCAATCATTTACAACCACTCACAACCACTTGCAACCACTCCCGACCAATCGTAACCACTCGCAACCACTTGCAACCACTCGCAACCATACGCAACCACTCGCAACCACTCCAACCACTCAGAACCACTTGAAACAAATCACAACAACTCGCAACGAATCCTAACCACTTGCAACCACTCGCAACCACTTGAAACCACTCGCAACTACTAACAACCACTTGCAACCACTCGCAACTACTCGCAACTCCATGCAACCACTTGCAAGCACTCGCAACCACCTGCAACCACGTGAATCTTCTTGCAACTACTCGCAACCACTCCGGACAACTCGCAACCACTTGCAATTAATCTCAACAACTCACAACCACTCGCAACCACACGCAACTACTCACATCCACTCGCATCCACTCGCAACCAATCGGAACCACTGGCAACAACTTCCAATTTCTGGCAACACTCACAAAAACTCGCAACCAATCACAACCACTCGCAACCACTCGTAACCACTCGCAACCATTCACAACCACTGGCAACCACTTGCAACCACTCGCAACGACTCGCAACCACTCAAAACCACTCGCAACCACTTGCAACCACTCGCAACCACTTGCAACCACTTGCAACCACTTGCAACCATTCGCAACCACTCGCAATCACTCGCAACCTCTCACAACCACTCGCAACCACTCATAACCACTCACAACTACTCGCAACCACTGGCAACCACTCGCAACCACTCGTAACCACTCGCAACCATTCACAACCACTCGCAACCACTTGCAACCACTCGTAACCACTCGCAACCACTCGTAACCACTCGCAACCATTCACAACCACTCGCAACCACTTGCAACCACTCGTAACCACTCGCAACCACTCGTAACCACTCGCAACCATTCACAACCACTCGCAACCACTTGCAACCACTCGTAACCACTCGCAACCACTCGTAACCACTCGCAACCATTCACAACCACTCGCAACCACTTGCAACCACTCGTAACCACTCGCAACCACTCGTAACCACTCGCAACCATTCACAACCACTCGCAACCACTTGCAACCACTCGTAACCACTCGCAACCACTCGTAACCACTCGCAACCATTCACAACCACTCGCAACCACTTGCAACCACTCGTAACCACTCGCAACCACTCGTAACCACTCGCAACCATTCACAACCACTCGCAACCACTTGCAACCACTCGTAACCACTCGCAACCACTCGTAACCACTCGCAACCATTCACAACCACTCGCAACCACTTGCAACCACTCGTAACCACTCGCAACCACTCGCAACCACTTGCAACCACTCGCAACCACTCGCAACCACTCGCAACCACTCACAACCACTTGCGACCAGTCGCAACCACTTGCAACCATTGGTAACCACTCGCAACCACTCGTAACCACTCGCAACCACTCGCAACCACTTGCAACCTCTTGCAACCAATCACAACCACTCTCAACCACTTGCAACCAATCATAACCACTCATAACAACTCACAACTACTCACAATCACTCACAACAACTGGAAACCACTCGCAACCGCTCGCAACCACTCATAACTACCCTCAACCACTGGCAACCACTCGCAACCACTCGCAACCACTCACAACCACTCGCAACCACTCCCAACCACTCGCAACTACAAAAAACGACTCGCAACCCCTTGCAACCACTCGCAACCACTTGAAACCACTCGCAACCACTCGCAACCACTCGCAACTACTCGTACCCACTCGCAACCACTCGTAACCACTCGCAACTACTCACAACCACTCGCAACCACTCGCAACTACTCGCAAACACTTGCAACTATACATAACCACTCGCAACCACCTGTAACCACTCGCAAACTAACAAAACCACTCGCAACTACTCCCAACCACTTGCAACCACTCACAACCACTCCCAACCACTCACAACCACTCACGACCACTCGTAACCACTCGCAACTGCTCGCAACCACCCGAAACCACTCACAACCACTCAAAATCACTTGTAACTAATCGCAACCACTCCAAACCACTCTCAACTACGTGCAACCAATCACAATCACTCACAACAACTCGGAACCACTCGCAACCACATACAACCACTTGCATCCACTTGCAACCACTCCCAACCACTCGCAACCACTCCCAACCACTAAAAATAACTCCCAACCACTCGGAAACACTCGAAACTACTTGCAACCACTGCCGACCACTCGCAACCACTCTGAACCACTCGCAACAATTCGCAACCACTCACAATCTTCGTAACCACTGACAACCACTAGCAACTACTCATACCCACTCACAACAACTTGCAACCACTCGCAACCACTTGCAACCACTCGCAATCATTTACAATCAATCATAACCACTTGCGACCACTCACTACCATTCGCAACCACACGCAACCGCTCACAACCACTCGTAAGCACTTGCAACCACTCGCAACCACTCGCAACCACTCACAACCACTCGTAACCACACAGAACCACTTGGAACCACTCGCAACCACTCCAACCACTCACAACCACTTGCAACCACATGCAATGACTCCTAACCACTCCGAACCACTCGCAACCACTGGCAACCACTTGCAACCACTCGCAACCACTTGCAACAACTCGCAACCACTTAAAACTACTCGCAACCACTTACAACCACTTGCAACCACTTGCCACCACCTGCAACAACTTGCAACCACACGCAACCAATCACAACCTCTCCAAACCACTCGCAACGACTCGCAACCACTTGCAACCACACGCAACCACTCGCAACTACTCCCAACCACTCACAACCACTCGCAACCACTGGCTACCACTCGCAACCAATCGCAACCACTCACAACCACTAGCAACCATTCGCAACCAATCGCAACCACTTGCAACCACTCACAACCACTCGCAACCACTCGCAACCACTCGCAACCACTCGTAACCACTCGCAACCACTAGTAATCACTCACAACCAATCGTGACCACTCGCAACCACTTGCAACCACTTGCAACCACTAAAAACCAATCGCAACTACTCCCAACCACTTGCAACCAATTGCAACCATTCACAACAACTCATAACCACTCACAACCACTCACAACAACTGGCAACCACTCGCAACCACTCGCAAGCACTCATAATCACCCTCAACCACTGGCAACCACTCGCAACTACTCGCAACCACTCGCACCCACTCGCAACCACTCACAACGACTCCCAACCATTGGCAACCACTCGCAACCACTGGAAACCACTCGCAACTACTCGCAATCTCTCGCAAGCAATTGCAACCACTTGCAACCACTCGCAACCATTGGCAACCACTCGCAACCACTGGAAACCACTCGCAACTACTCGCAATCTCTCGCAAGCAATTGCAACCACTTGCAACCACTCACAACCACACCCAACCACTCGCAACCACTCGCAACCACTCGTAACCGCTCGTAACCACTTGCAACCACTTGCAACCACTCGCAACCACTCGCAATCACTCGCAACCATTCGCAACCACTTGCAACAAGACACAACCACTCGCAACCAAACCAAACCACTCGCAATGACTCGTAACCACTTCCAACCACTCACAACCACTCGCAACCACTCACAACCACTCACGAGCACTCGCAACCACTCGCAACCACTCGCAACCACTCGAAACCACTCGCAACAACTCACAATCACTCGTAACCACTCGTAACCACTCGCAACCATTCGCAACCACTTGCAACCACTCGCAACCACCCACAACCACTCGCAACCACATACAACCACTCGCAACCACTCGAAACCACTCGCAACAACTCACAATCACTCGTAACCACTCGTAACCACTCGCAACCATTCGCAACCACTTGCAACCACTCGCAACCACCCACAACCACTCGCAACCACATACAACCACTTGCATCTACTTGCAACCACTCCCAACGACACACAATCACTCCCAAACACTCCAAACCACTCCCAACCACTTGCAACCACTCGCAACCACTCACAACCACTTGCAACTACTCGCAACCACTGGGTATCACTAGCAACCACTCGCAACCACTAGCAACAACTCATAACCACTCACAATCCTTGTAACCACTGGCAACCACTTGCAACTAATCGCAGCAACTCGTAACCACCCGCAACCATTCGCAACCACGTGCAACCATTCACAACCACTTGCATCCACTC
Organism: Penium margaritaceum; assembly: GCA_023375785.1. Lineage (NCBI taxonomy): Eukaryota > Viridiplantae > Streptophyta > Zygnematophyceae > Desmidiales > Peniaceae > Penium > Penium margaritaceum. Next base: position 9,320 of record SZWC01022917.1, read on the forward strand.
GCAATCCCTCGCAACCACTCATAACCACTTGCAAGCACTCGCAACCATTCGCAACCACTCGCAAACACTCGTAACCACTTGCAACCACTCGAAACCATACGTAACCACTCAGAACCATTCCAACCACTCACAACCACTTGCAACCAATCGCAACCACTTGCAATAACTTCTAACCACTCGCAACCACTCACAACCACTCGACACCACTCACAACCACTCGGAACCACTCAGAACCACTCGCAACCACTCGCAACCACTCACAACTTCTTGCAACCACTTACAATGACTCGCTACCACTTGCAATCACTCCCAACCACTTGCAACCACTCGCAACCACTCAAAACCACTCGCAACCACTCGCAACCAATCACAACCTATCGCAACCACTCCCAATGACTCGCAACCACTCGCAACTACTCATAACCACTGGCAACCACTCCCAACCTCTCACAATGACTCGCAACCACTTGCAACCACTCTTGACCACTCACAACAACTCGCAACCACTTGCAACCACTCGCAACCACTCGCAATACCTTGCAACCACTTGGAAGCACTCGCAACAACTTACAACCACTTGTGACCACTCGCAATCACTGGCAACCACTTGCAACTACTCGCAACCACTCTGGACCAATCGCAACCACTCGCAACCACTCGTAACCACTCGCATCTACATACAACCACTTGCATCCACTTGCAACCACTTGCAACCACTCGCAACCACTCCCAACCACTCGAAACCACTCCCAACCCTCCGTAACCACTCGCAACCACTCACAACCACATGCAACTACTCGCAACCACTCGGGATCACTGGCAACCACTCGCAACCACTCGCAAGAACTCGTAACCACTCACAATCCTTGTAACCACAGGCAACCACTTGCAACTACTCCAAGCCACTCGCATCCACACGCAACCACTCCCAACCACTTGCAACCACTCGCACCCACTTGCATCCACTCGCAACCACTCGCAACCACTCGTTACCACTTACACCCACTCGCAACCACTCGCAACCACTCACAACCACTTGTAACGACTCGTAACGACTTGAAACCACTCACAACCATACGCAACCACTCGCAACGACTCCAACCACTGACAACCACTTGCAACCAATCGCAACCACTTGCAATGACTCCTAATCAGTCGCAACCACTCGCAACCACTCGCAACTACTCGCAACCACTCGCAACCACTCAAAACCACTCGCTACCACTTACAACCACTTGCAACCACTCACAACTATTTCCAACCACTTACAACCACTTGCAACCACTTGCAACCACTCGCAACCAGTTGCAACCACTTGCGACCACTCAAAATCACTCGCAACCACTTGCAACTAATAACAACCTCTTGCAACCACTCGCAACGACTCACAACCACTTTCAACTAGTCGCAACCTCTCGCAACTACTCTCAACCACTCGCAGCCACTCGCAACCTCTTGCAATGACTCGCAACCACTCGCAACCACTCGTAATTACTCGCAACATCTTGCAACCACTTGCAACCATCCGCAACCACTCACAACCCCTTGCAACCACTTGCACGGACTCGCAACCACTTGCAACCACTTGCGACCACTCGAAACCACACGCAACCACTTGCAACTAATTGCAACCACTCCGGACCACTCGCAAGCACTCGCAACAACTCGCAACCACTCGCAACAATTCGCAACCACTCAAAACCACTCGCAACCACTCACAATCACTCGTAACCACTCGCAACCACTCGCAACTACTCGCAACCACTTGCAACCACTCGCAACGACATGCTACCAATTGCATCCACTCGCAACTACTCACAACCACTTGCAACTACTCCCAACCACTCGGGATCACTCGCAACCACTCGCAACCACTCGCAAGATCTCGCAACCACTCGCATCATCTTGAAACCACTCGGAATCTTTGTAACCACTGACAACCACTCATAACTACTCAGAGCCACTCGCAACCACTCGCAACCACTCGCAACCACTTGCAACCACTCCCAACCACTTGCAACCACTCCCAACCACTTGCATCCACTCGCAACCACTCGCAACCACTCATAACCACTTGCAACCACTCGCAACCACTCGCAACCACTCGCAACAACTCGCAACCACT
>SZWC01022917.1:11605-27454 GCA_023375785.1 Penium margaritaceum
CAAGCACTCGCAACCACTCGCAACCACTCGCAACCACTCGCAACCACTCACAACTACTTACAACCACTTACAACCACTTGCAACTACTTGAAACCACTCGCAACCACTTGCAACCACTTGCAGCCACTCACAACCACTCGCAACCACTCACAACCAATCACAACCTCTCGCAACCACTCGCAACGACTCGCAACCAGTTGCAACCACTCCAAAACAACTCGCAACTACTCATAACCACTCGCAACCACTCGCAACCTCTCGCAATGACTCGCAACCACTCACAACCACTCCAAACCACTCGCAACAACTCGCAACCACTTTCAACCACTCGCAACCACTTGCAACCCCTTGCAAGCACTTGCAACCACTTGCAAGCACTCGCAACCACTTGCAACCACTTGCGACCACTCGCAACCACTCTCAACCACTTGCAACTACTCCGACCACTCCGGACCACTCGCAACCACTCGCAACCACTCGCAACCACTCGCAACAACTCGCAACCAGTCGCAACCACATACAACCAATTGAATCCACTTACAACCACTCCCAACCACTCACAACCACTCCCAATCACTCAAAACCACTCCCAACCACTTGCAACCACTCACAACCACGCAAAACCACTTGCAACTACTCGCAACCGCTCGGGATCACGTGCAACCACGCGCAACCGCTCGCAACAACTCACAACCACTCGCAATCCTCATAACTACTGGCAAGCACTTGCAAATACTTGCAGCCACTTGCAACCACTTGCAACCACTCGCAACCATTTGCAACCACTCGCAACCACTTGCATCCACTCGCAACCACTCGCAACCACTCGTAACCACTTGCAACCACTCAGAAGCACTCCCAACCACTCACAACCACTCGTAACCACTTGTAACCACTTGCAACCACTCACAACCATACGCAACCACTCGCAACCACTCCCACCACTCACAACCACTTGCAACCAATCGCAACCACTTGCAATGACTCCTAACCACTCCCAACCACTCGCAACCACTTGCAACCACTCGCAACCACTCACAACCACTCGCAACCACTCACAACTACTTGCAACCACTTACAACCACTCGCAACCACTTGCAACCACTCGCAACCACTTACAACCACCAGCCACCACTCACAAGCACTCGCAACCACTCGCAACCACTCGCAACCCCTCTCAACGACTCGCAACCACTTGCAACCACTCGCAACCACTCGCAACCAGTCGCAACTACTCGCAACCACTCGCAACCACTCGCAACCAGTCGCAACTACTCGCAACCACTCGCAACCACTCGCAACCAGTCGCAACTACTCGCAACCACTCGCAACCACTCGCAACCAGTCGCAACTACTCGCAACCACTCGCAACCACTCGCAACCAGTCGCAACTACTCGCAACCACTCGCAACCACTCGCAACCAGTCGCAACTACTCGCAACCACTCGCAACCACTCGCAACCAGTCGCAACTACTCGCAACCACTCGCAACCACTCGCAACCAGTCGCAACTACTCGCAACCACTCGCAACCACTCGCAACCAGTCGCAACTACTCGCAACCACTCGCAACCACTCGCAACCAGTCGCAACTACTCGCAACCACTCGCAACCACTCGCAACCAGTCGCAACTACTCGCAACCACTCGCAACCACTCGCAACCAGTCGCAACTACTCGCAACCACTCGCAACCACTCGCAACCAGTCGCAACTACTCGCAACCACTCGCAACCACTCGCAACCAGTCGCAACTACTCGCAACCACTCGCAACCACTCGCAACCAGTCGCAACTACTCGCAACCACTCGCAACCACTCGCAACCAGTCGCAACTACTCGCAACCACTCGCAACCACTCGCAACCAGTCGCAACTACTCGCAACCACTCGCAACCACTCGCAACCAGTCGCAACCACTCGCAACCACTCGCAACCACTTGCAACCACTCACAACCACTCGCAACCACTCCCAACCACTCACAACCACTTCCAACCAGTCGCAACCACTCGCAACCACTTGCAACCACTTGCAACCACTCACAACCACTCGCAACCACATGCAATCACTCGCAACCACTCGTAACCGATCATAACCACTCGCAACCACTCGCAACCACTCGTAACCAATCGCAACCAGTAGCAACTACTCGCAACCACTCGCAATCACTCGCAACATCTCGCAACCACTTACAACCACTAGCAACCACTCCCAAGCACTCACAACCACTCACAACCACTCACAACCACTCACAACCACTCGAAACCACTCGCAACCACTTGCAACCACTCACAACTACTCACAACCAGTGGCAACCACTCACAGCTACTCGCAAGTACTCGCAACCATTCGCAACCACTCTCAACCACTTGCAACCACTCGCAACCATTTGCAACCACGCAAAACCACTTGCAACCACTCGCAACGACTCGCAACCACTCCCAACTACTCGCAACCACCCGCAACCACTCGCAACCTCTTGCAACCACTCGCAACCACTCGCAACCATACCATTTATGGTTAATGACCCCTCAAACATACACTCTTCATATAGTGTACACGTCAATTGTATGCATGTGGAAGTTTCATGGTACCTTCGTGGAAGTTACGGCACAATTCAAATCTCAGTGTTTGTTTATACTTATAAGAGTGTATTTGTATGCTTAAGCACATGAACTTCCTGGAAGGATTGAAATTATATTCTTCACTCTAAATGAAAAACCATGGTTCAGTATTTTACAGCTCCATTCACAATTTGGTGAAGAAGACATACATTTGTACATAGACCTGAAATGTGCCACTACTGAAATGAATAGACGCACCTATTCATGGACACGGAAATCGGTGGAACTAAAATCCATCCAAATTCACACCAGGGTTTTGTGTTTTTTGTGAATACACTTGTTTATCTTTCAACACGTGCACCACATACAGTCCCACATGCAATCCTCCAATACACTTTCGGTGTTGGGGGGGGGGGGATAGGTTCGACGGATATCGAGAGACCCTTCCCTTACCTCCCCAAAATGTAAAAGTGTATCAGGTCCATGTACTATGCAGTGTATGAGAGGGGTGTATAGAAAAACACACATGTGTATTACGCTAAGAGATGTTTCGTAAAAAAAAAAAACATTTGCCTATACACTTGTGTATTTTTCAGAACTTGCNACACTTTCGGTGTTGGGGGGGGGGGGATAGGTTCGACGGATATCGAGAGACCCTTCCCTTACCTCCCCAAAATGTAAAAGTGTATCAGGTCCATGTACTATGCAGTGTATGAGAGGGGTGTATAGAAAAACACACATGTGTATTACGCTAAGAGATGTTTCGTAAAAAAAAAAAACATTTGCCTATACACTTGTGTATTTTTCAGAACTTGCACCACATACACTCCCAAATACACTCCCCTAATACACATTTGGTGTTGGGGAGGGGGTGGGAGATGGGTTTGACGGATATTGAGAGACCCCCCCTCTCCAAAAGGTAAAATTGTTTTAGGCCAGTGTATTGGACGGTGTATGAGAGGGACATATAGAAAAAAAACACAAGCGTATTGAGCTAAGCAATGTTTCGTAGAAATAGTATTTGCAAATACACTTGTGTACTTTGTAGCACGTGCACCACATACACTCCCAGATACACTCCCCCAATACACTTTCGGTTTTTGGGAGGGGGGAGGGGGATGGGTTTGATGGATATCAAGCAACCCTCTCCCCTCCCCCCCTCCAAAAGGTAAAAGTGTATCAGGCCCCTGTATTGGGCAGTGTATGAGAGGGGTGTATAGAAAAAAACACAAGTGTATCACTCTAAGAGATGTTTCATATAAATAACTTTTGCGAAAACACTTGTGTATTTTTCAGCACTTGCACCACATACACTCCCACATATACTCCCCCAATACACTTTCGGTGTTGGGCGGAGGGGGAGGAGATGGATTTTGATGGATATTGAGAGACCCCCTCCCACCTTCTCCTAAAAGGTGAAAGTGTATAAGCCCAGTGCATTGAGCAGTGGATGAGAGGGGTGTATAGAAAAACACACAAGTGTATTACACTAAGAGATGTTTTGTAGACATAATATTTGCAAAAACACTTATGTATTTTTCAACACGTGCACCACATACACTGCTAGATACACTCCCCCAATACACCTTTGGTGTTTGGTAGGGGGTGGGAGGCGGGTTCAATGGATATTGAGCGACTCTTCCCCTCCCTCCCCCCTCTCCCCCAAAGGTAAGAGTGTATTAGGCCCGTGTATTGGACCGTGTATGAGAGGGGTGTATAGACAAGAACAAAAGTGTATTATTCTAATAGATGTTTCGTAGAAACAACATTTGCAAGGACACTTGTGTATTTTTCAGCACATGTACCACATACAATCCCACATGCACTCCGCCAATACACTGTCGGTGTGAGGAGGGGGGGGGGGGTGGAGGATGGGTTTGATGGATATCAAGCGACTCTATCCCCTCCTAAATGTGTATCAGGCCCGTGTATTGGGCAGTGCATGAGATGGGTGTATAGAAAAAAAAACACAAGTGTATTACACTAAGGGATGTTCTATAGAATAACCTTTGCAAACACACTTGTGTATCTTTCAGCACTTGCACCACATACACTCCCACATACACTCCCCCAATACACTTTTGGTGTTGGAGAGGGAGGGGGATGGGTTTTGACGGATATTGAGAGATCCCCCCTCCCTCCCCCAAGGTGAAAGTGTATCAGGCCAGTGTATTGGACAGTGTATGAGAGGGATGTATAGAAGAATGCACAAGTGTATTATACTAAGAGATGTTTTGTAGACATAACATTTGCGAATACACTTATGTATTTTTCAGAACGTGCACCACATACAATGCCAGATATACTCCCCCAATACACTTCAGGTGTTTGGGGGGGGAGGGAGGGATGGGTTCGTCGGATATCGAGCGACTCTCTCCTCCCCCAAAAAGGTAAAAGTGTATCAGGCCCGTGTATTGGGCAGTGTATGAGAGGGGTGTATGGAAAAAAACACAAGTGTATTACGCTAAGAGATGTTTCGTATTAAAAACATTTGCAAATACACTTGTGTACTTTTCAGCACGTGTACCACGTACACTCCCATATACACTCCCCCAATACACTTTCGGTGTTTGGGAGGGGAGGAGGGGTTGGGGGATGGGTTTGATGGATATCGAGAGACCCCTCCCCCCCTCCCCCCAAATGTAAAAGTGTATCAGGCCAGTGTATTGGGCAGTGAATGAGAGGGGTGTATAGAAAAATACACAAGTGTATTATGGTAAGAGATGTTTTGTAGGAATAACACTTACGAATACACTTGTGTATTTTTTAACACGTGCACCACATAGACTCCCAAATACACTCCCCCAATACACTTTCGGTGTTGGAGGGGGGGATAGGGGATAGCTTACATGAATATCGAGCGACCTCCCTCCCCCCCAAAGGTAAAAGTGCATCGGGCCCATGTATTTGATTCTTGCTCCATGAAAAATCACATGAAAAGTACTAATGTAGTGTACACACATGTATGTGTGAACACAAGTATGCTTGGATCTACCTAACCTTCTGGGAAACTACACATGCACGCTTGTGCCATACACATATTACAGAGTGTACAAAAAGGATATGATTAACCATACCTCAACCATACGGAACCACTCCCAACCACTTGCAACCACTCGCAACCACTTGCAACCACACAAAACCACTCGCAACCACTCGAAACTACTTGCAACCACTCGCAACCACTCACAACCACTCACAACCACTCGCAACCACTCACAACAACTCGCAACCAGTCGCAACCACTCACAACTACTCATAACCACTAGCAACCACTCGTAACCACTCGCAACCGCTCGCAACCACTCACAACCAATTGCAACCACTCGCAACTACTCGCAACCACTCGCAACCAATCACAACCACCCGCAACCACTCCCAACCACTCGTAACCACTCGCAGTCACTCACAACCACTCAAAACCACTCGCAACCACTCGCAACCACTTGCAACCACTTGCAACCACTCGCAACCACTTGCAACCACTTGCAACCACTCGCAACCACTTGCAACCACTTGCAACCACTCGCAACCACTTGCAACCACTTGCAACCACTCGCAACCACTTGCAACCACTTGCAACCACTCGCAACCACTTGCAACCACTTGCAACCACTCGCAACCACTTGCAACCACTTGCAACCACTCGCAACCACTTGCAACCACTTGCAACCACTCGCAACCACTTGCAACCACTTGCAACCACTCGCAACCACTTGCAACCACTTGCAACCACTCGCAACCACTTGCAACCACTTGCAACCACTCGCAACCACTTGCAACCACTTGCAACCACTCGCAACCACTTGCAACCACTTGCAACCACTCGCAACCACTTGCAACCACTTGCAACCACTCGCAACCACTTGCAACCACTTGCAACCACTCGCAACCACTTGCAACCACTTGCAACCACTCGCAACCACTTGCAACCACTTGCAACCACTCGCAACCACTTGCAACCACTTGCAACCACTCGCAACCACTTGCAACCACTTGCAACCACTCGCAACCACTTGCAACCACTTGCAACCACTCGCAACCACTTGCAACCACTTGCAACCACTCGCAACCACTTGCAACCACTTGCAACCACTCGCAACCACTTGCAACCACTTGCAACCACTCGCAACCACTTGCAACCACTTGCAACCACTCGCAACCACTTGCAACCACTTGCAACCACTCGCAACCACTTGCAACCACTTGCAACCACTCGCAACCACTTGCAACCACTTGCAACCACTCGCAACCACTTGCAACCACTTGCAACCACTCGCAACCACTTGCAACCACTTGCAACCACTCGCAACCACTTGCAACCACTTGCAACCACTCGCAACCACTTGCAACCACTTGCAACCACTCGCAACCACTTGCAACCACTTGCAACCACTCGCAACCACTTGCAACCACTTGCAACCACTCGCAACCACTTGCAACCACTTGCAACCACTCGCAACCACTTGCAACCACTTGCAACCACTCGCAACCACTTGCAACCACTTGCAACCACTCGCAACCACTTGCAACCACTTGCAACCACTCGCAACCACTTGCAACCACTTGCAACCACTCGCAACCACTTGCAACCACTTGCAACCACTCGCAACCACTTGCAACCACTTGCAACCACTCGCAACCACTTGCAACCACTTGCAACCACTCGCAACCACTTGCAACCACTTGCAACCACTCGCAACCACTTGCAACCACTTGCAACCACTCGCAACCACTTGCAACCACTTGCAACCACTCGCAACCACTTGCAACCACTTGCAACCACTCGCAACCACTTGCAACCACTTGCAACCACTCGCAACCACTTGCAACCACTTGCAACCACTCGCAACCACTTGCAACCACTTGCAACCACTCGCAACCACTTGCAACCACTTGCAACCACTCGCAACCACTTGCAACCACTTGCAACCACTCGCAACCACTTGCAACCACTTGCAACCACTCGCAACCACTTGCAACCACTTGCAACCACTCGCAACCACTTGCAACCACTTGCAACCACTCGCAACCACTTGCAACCACTTGCAACCACTCGCAACCACTTGCAACCACTTGCAACCACTCGCAACCACTTGCAACCACTTGCAACCACTCGCAACCACTTGCAACCACTTGCAACCACTCGCAACCACTTGCAACCACTTGCAACCACTCGCAACCACTTGCAACCACTTGCAACCACTCGCAACCACTTGCAACCACTTGCAACCACTCGCAACCACTTGCAACCACTTGCAACCACTCGCAACCACTTGCAACCACTTGCAACCACTCGCAACCACTTGCAACCACTTGCAACCACTCGCAACCACTTGCAACCACTTGCAACCACTCGCAACCACTTGCAACCACTTGCAACCACTCGCAACCACTTGCAACCACTTGCAACCACTCGCAACCACTTGCAACCACTTGCAACCACTCGCAACCACTTGCAACCACTTGCAACCACTCGCAACCACTTGCAACCACTTGCAACCACTCGCAACCACTTGCAACCACTTGCAACCACTCGCAACCACTTGCAACCACTTGCAACCACTCGCAACCACTTGCAACCACTTGCAACCACTCGCAACCACTTGCAACCACTTGCAACCACTCGCAACCACTTGCAACCACTTGCAACCACTCGCAACCACTTGCAACCACTTGCAACCACTCGCAACCACTTGCAACCACTTGCAACCACTCGCAACCACTTGCAACCACTTGCAACCACTCGCAACCACTTGCAACCACTTGCAACCACTCGCAACCACTTGCAACCACTTGCAACCACTCGCAACCACTTGCAACCACTTGCAACCACTCGCAACCACTTGCAACCACTTGCAACCACTCGCAACCACTTGCAACCACTTGCAACCACTCGCAACCACTTGCAACCACTTGCAACCACTCGCAACCACTTGCAACCACTTGCAACCACTCGCAACCACTTGCAACCACTTGCAACCACTCGCAACCACTTGCAACCACTTGCAACCACTCGCAACCACTTGCAACCACTTGCAACCACTCGCAACCACTTGCAACCACTTGCAACCACTCGCAACCACTTGCAACCACTTGCAACCACTCGCAACCACTTGCAACCACTTGCAACCACTCGCAACCACTTGCAACCACTTGCAACCACTCGCAACCACTTGCAACCACTTGCAACCACTCGCAACCACTTGCAACCACTTGCAACCACTCGCAACCACTTGCAACCACTTGCAACCACTCGCAACCACTTGCAACCACTTGCAACCACTCGCAACCACTTGCAACCACTTGCAACCACTCGCAACCACTTGCAACCACTTGCAACCACTCGCAACCACTTGCAACCACTTGCAACCACTCGCAACCACTTGCAACCACTTGCAACCACTCGCAACCACTTGCAACCACTTGCAACCACTCGCAACCACTTGCAACCACTTGCAACCACTCGCAACCACTTGCAACCACTTGCAACCACTCGCAACCACTTGCAACCACTTGCAACCACTCGCAACCACTTGCAACCACTTGCAACCACTCGCAACCACTTGCAACCACTTGCAACCACTCGCAACCACTTGCAACCACTTGCAACCACTCGCAACCACTTGCAACCACTTGCAACCACTCGCAACCACTTGCAACCACTTGCAACCACTCGCAACCACTTGCAACCACTTGCAACCACTCGCAACCACTTGCAACCACTTGCAACCACTCGCAACCACTTGCAACCACTTGCAACCACTCGCAACCACTTGCAACCACTTGCAACCACTCGCAACCACTTGCAACCACTTGCAACCACTCGCAACCACTTGCAACCACTTGCAACCACTCGCAACCACTTGCAACCACTTGCAACCACTCGCAACCACTTGCAACCACTTGCAACCACTCGCAACCACTTGCAACCACTTGCAACCACTCGCAACCACTTGCAACCACTTGCAACCACTCGCAACCACTTGCAACCACTTGCAACCACTCGCAACCACTTGCAACCACTTGCAACCACTCGCAACCACTTGCAACCACTTGCAACCACTCGCAACCACTTGCAACCACTTGCAACCACTCGCAACCACTTGCAACCACTTGCAACCACTCGCAACCACTTGCAACCACTCGTAACCACTCACAACCACTCGTAACCACTCAAAACCACTCGCAACCACTCGCAACCACTCAAAACCACTTACAACCACTCGCAACCACTTGCAACTACTCGTAACCACTCGCAACCACTCCCAACCACTTGTAACCACTTGCAAAAATTCGCAACCACTCGCAACCACACACAACCACTTACAACAACTAGTAACCACTCGCAACCACTCGCAATCACTCGCAGTCACTCGCAACCACTTGCAACCACTCACAACCACTCGCAACCACTTGCAAACACGCGCAACCTCTCGCAACCACTTGCAACTACTCGCAAGCACTCGCAACCACTAGCAACCACTCGCAACCACTCACAACCACTCACAACCACTGGCAACCACTAGCAACCACTCGCAACCACTCGAAACCATTCACAACCACTCGGTGCCACTCGCAACCACTTGCAACCACTCGTAACCACTCGCAACCACTCGCAACAACTCACAATCACTTGCAACTACGGGCAACCACTCGCAACCAGTCTCAACAACTCGCAACCACTCGCAACCACTCGCAACCACTCACAACCACTCGCAGCCACTCGGAACCACTCGACACCAATCACAACCATTCACAACCACTCGCAACCACTCGCAACCAGTCTCAACAACTCGCAACCACTCGCAACCACTCGCAACCACTCACAACCACTCGCAGCCACTCGGAACCACTCGACACCAATCACAACCATTCACAACCACTCGCAACAACTCGCAACCAAAGGGAACCACTCGCAACCACTAGATGTCACTGGCAACCACTTGCAAGCACTTGCAACCACTCCGCACTACTCGCAACCACTTGCAACCACTCACAACCACTCGCAACCACTTGCAACCACATGCGACCACTCGCAACCACTCGCAAGCACTCGCAACCACTTGCAACCACTCAAAACCAATCGCAACAACTCACAACCACTCGCAACCACTAGCAACCACAAGCAACCACTCACAACCACTTGCAACCACTCGCAACCACTCACAACCACTCGCAACCACTCACAACCAATCACAACCACTCGCAATAACTTGTAGCAATTCGCAACCACTCGCAACCACTCGTAAGAACTCGCAACCACATGCAACCACTCACAACCACTTACAACCACTGGCAACCACTCGCAGCCACTCAAACTTGCAACCACTCGCAACCAGTCACAACAACTCGCAACCACTGGCAACCACTGGCAACTACTCACAACCACTCGCAACCATTTGCAAATACTAGCAACCTTTCACAACCACTCGCAACCACTTGCAACCACTTGCAACCACTCGTAACCACTCGCAACATCTCGCAACCACTCGCAACCACTCGCAAACATACGCAACCACTTCCAACCACTTGCAGCCACTTGCAACCACTTGCAATTACACATAACCACTCGTACCCAATCGCTACCACTTGCAATTACTCGCAACCACTGGCAACCACTGGCAACCACTGGCAACCACTCACAACTACTCACAAAACCTCGTAACCTGTCGCAACCACTCACAACCACTCGTAACCACTCGCAACCACTCGAAACCACTCGCAACCACTCACAACCACTCGCAACCAATCGCAACCACTCGCAACAACTCACAACCACTAGCAACCATTCACAACCACTCGCAACCACTCGCAATCACTCGCAACCACTCGCAACCATTCACAACCACTCGCAACCACTCGTAACCACTCGCAACCAATCACAACCACTTGCAACCATTCGCAACCACTCGCAACCATTCGCAACCACTCACACCACTTGCGGCCACTCGCAACCACTCGCAACTACTCGCAACAACTCCCAACCAAAACCAACCACTCGCAACCACTCGCAATTACTCGCAACGACTCGAAACCACTCGCAACCAATCGCAACCACTGGCAACCATGCGTCACCACTCGTAATAACTCGGTACAACTCATGACCACTCACAACCACTTGCAACCACTTGCAACCACCCGCAACCCCTCGCAATCACTCACAACCACTCGGAACCACTCAGAACCACTCACAACCACTCGCAGCCACTCGGCACCACTCACTACCACTTGCAACGACTCGTTACCACTCACAACTACTCGTTACCACTCTCAACGACTCAAAACCACTCTGAACCGCTCGCAACCACTCCCAACCACTCGCAACCACTCATAACAACTCGCAACCACCCGCAACCACTCGCATCCACTCGCAACCGCTCACAACCACTCGCAACCACTCGCAACCACTCAAAACCAATTGCAACCACTACCAACCACTTGCAACTACTCGTAACCACTCGCAACCACTCGTAACCACTTGCAACAATTCGCAACCACTCGCAACCACTCGCAACCACACACAACCACTTACAACCACTAGCAACCACTCGCAACCACTCGCAATCACTCGCAGTTACTCGCAACCACTCGGAACCACTCGCAACCACTTGCAACCACTCAAAACCACTTGCAAACACGCGCAACCTCTCGCAACCACTCACAACTACTCGCAAGCACTCGAAACCACTCGCAACCACTCGAAATCACTCACAACCACTCACAACCACTGGCAACCACTAGCAACCACTCGCAATCACTCGCAACCATTCGCAACCACTGGATGCCACTTGCAACCACTTGCAACCACTCGCAACCACTCACTACCACGTGCAACCACTGGAAACCACTCGCAACCACTCGCAACAACTCGCAACCACACGCAACGACTTGCAACCACTCACAACCACTCGCAGCCACTCGTAACCACTGGACACCAATTGCAACCACTCACAACCACTCGCAACCACTCGCAACCACACGCAACGACTTGCAACCACTCACAACCACTCGCAGCCACTCGTAACCACTGGACACCAATTGCAACCACTCACAACCACTCGCAACCACTCGCAACCAGAGGGAACCACTCGCAACCACAGGATGTCAGTGGTAACCACTTGCAACCACTCGCAACCATTCCGCACTACTCGCAACCACTTGCAACCACTCACAACCACTCGCAACCACTTGCAACCACATGCAACCACTCGCAAGCACTTGCTACCACTTGCAACCACTCAGAACCACTTGCAACAACTCACAACCACTCACAACCACTAGCAACCACAAGCAACCACTCACAATGACTTGCAACCACTCGCAACTACTCGCAACCACTTGCAACCAATCACAACCACTCGCAACCACTCACAACAACTTGTAACAATTCGCAACCACTCGTAACAACTCGCAACCACTTGCAACCACTCACAACCACTCACAACCACTGGCAACCACTTGCAACCACTCAAACTTGCAACCACTCGCAACCAGTCACAACCACTCGCAACCACTCCCAACCACTCACAAAAACTCGCAACCACTCGCAACCACTTGCAAATGCTCGCAACCATTCACAACCACTCGCAACCACTTGCAACCACTTGCAACCACTCGTAGCCACTCGCAACCACTCGCAACCACTCGCAACCACTCGCAATCACTCGCAACCACTCGCAACCACTCGTAACCACTCGCAACCACTCGCAACCATTCGCAACCACGTGCAACCACTCGCAACCACTCGCAACGACTCGCAACTACTCACAACCACTTGCAACCACTCGTAATCCCTCACAACCACTTGCAACCATTCGCAACAATGTGCAACCACTCGCAACCACACAAAACCACTTGAAACCACTCACAACCACTCACAACCACTCGCAACCTTTCGCAACCACTCACAACCACTCGCAAGCACTCGAAACCACTCGCAACCACTCGCAGCCACTCGCAACCTCTCTCAACCACTCACTACCACTTGCAACCACTCGCAATAACCTGCAACCACTTGCAACCACTTGCATGCACTCACAACCACTTGCAAGCACTCACAACCACTAGCAACCACTCGCAACCACTCGCAACGACTCGCAACTACTCACAACCACTTGCAACCACTCGCAACTACTCGCAACCACTCACAACCACTCGCAACAACTCACAACCAATCGCAACCACTAGCAACCACAAGCAACCACTCACAACCAGTTGCAACCACTCGCAACCACTCACAACCACTCGCAACCACTCGCAACCAATCACAAACACTCGCAACCATCCGCAACAACATGTAACAATTCACAACCACTCGCAACCACTCATAACAACTCACAACCACTTGCAACCACTCACAACCACTCACAACCACTGGCCACCACTTGCAACCACTCAAACTTGCAACCACTCGCAACCAGTCAAAACCACTCGCAACCACTGGCAACCACTCGCAACTACTCGCAATCACTCACAACCACTTGCAAATGCTCGCAACCATTCACAACCACTCGCAACCACTTGCAACCACTCGTAACAACTCGCAACCTCTCGCAACCACTCGCAACCAGTCGGAACCACTCACAACCACTTGCAACCACTGGCAATTACTAGCAACCACTGGTAACCACTCGCAACCCTCGCAACCACTCGGTACCAGAAACAACCACTTGCAACCACTCGCAACCACTTGCAACCACTTGCAACCATATACAACCACTCGTAACCACTTGCAACCATTCGCAACCACTCCCAACCACTTGCAACCACTTGCAACCACTCGGGACCATTTAAAACCACTTGCAACCACTTACAACAATATGCAACCACTCACAACCACACGCATCCACTCGCATCCACTCGCAACCACTCGTAACCACTTTCAACCATTCCGAACTACTCACAACCGCTCACAACCACTCGCAACCATTTGCAACCACTCGCAACCACTCATAACCACTCGCAATGACTTGCAACCACTTGCAACCACTCGCAACCACTCACAACCACTTGCAACCACTTGTAACCACTCACAACCACTCCAAACCACTCACAACCACTCGCAACCACTCGCAACCACTCAAAACCACTTGAAACCACTCGCAACCACTTGCAACTACTCGTAACCACTCGCAACCACTCGCAACCACTCGTAACCACTTGCAACATTTCGCAACCACTCGCAATAACTCGCAACCACACACAACCACATACAACCACTAGCAACTACTTGCAACCACTCGCAATCACTCGCAGTCACTCACAACCACTCGAAACCACTCGCAACCACTGGCAACCACTCGCAACCACTTGCAAACACGCGCAACCTCTCGCAACCACTCGCAACTACTCGCAAGCACTCGCAACCACTTGCAACCACTCGGAACAACTAACAACCACTCACAACCACTGGCAACCACTAGCAACCACTCGCAACCACTCGCAACCATTTGCAACCACTCGGTGCCACTTGCAACCACTTGCAACCACTCGCAACCACTCACAACCACTCGCAACCACTCGCAACCACTTGCAACCACTCGCAACCACTCGCAACCACTCGCAACCACTCACAACCACTCGCAACCACTCGCAACCAGAGGGAACCACTCGCAACCACTGGATATCACTCGCAACCACTTCCAACCACTCGCAACCACTCGGAACCACTTGCAACTACATGCAACCACTGGTAACCAATCGCAAGCACTCGCAACCACTTGCAACCACTCACAACCACTCCCAACAACTCACAACCACTCACAACCACTAGCAACCACAAGCAACCACTCACAACCACTTGCAACCACTCGCAACCACTCGCAACCACTAGCAACCAATCACAACCACTGGCAACCACTCGCAACAACTTGTAACAATTCGCAACCAGTCGCAACCACTCGGAACAACTCACAACCACTTGCAACAACTCACAACCACTCACAACCACTGGCAACCACTTGCAACCACTCAAACTTGCAACCTCTCACAACTAGTCACAACCACTCGCAACCACTGGCAACCACTCGCAACTACTCGCAACCACTCGCAACCACTTGCAAATGTTGGGAACCACTCATAACCACTCGCAACCACTTGCAACCACTTGCAACCACTCGTAACCACTCGCAACCACTCGCAACCACTCACAACCACTCGCAACCACTCGCAACCATACGCAACCACTTCCAACCACTTGCAGCCACTTGCAACCACTTGCAATTACACAAAACCACTCGTAACCAATCGCAACCACTTGCAACCACTCGCAACCACTCGCAACCACT